>JABUQX010087313.1:0-20000 GCA_015478945.1 Trachelipus rathkii
AAATGCTTTGTACAAGGAAAACCCTGAAATTTAAACATGTCGGTAAAACAGATTACTAAGGTTTTCAGTCCTAAGTTTTCAAGAAGCCTATCAGTGGCTAGTGGAAACAAGAAATACGATCCAAATCAGGTTCTCAATATTTCTCACCGAAAAGACTTCGCTCAAGTACACTTTATCTGCCATGCCCTACAAGTAATTTATTAACTTTCTTCTTAAGCCTGATGCTTCAAGCCTAGCAAAATAAAGCCCCATCCTGAATGAGCGCCTCAAGAACTACTCTATACGGTACACAGAGGACAAAACGACTAACAAGACATTAAACCTATTGTATTGTAGCTATTCTTTCTAAGTCATTACCACCCAATCACGGCTTTACCCTTTTCAAGGAGGAGACAGAACTTAAAATTCAGAAAACCCGCCACCCAATCCTAAGCCTAGCACGTTTATCTCAAGTAGACTTTTAATAAATAACGCCAGGATAGCATTTAATACAGCAGGAAAAATCTAGAATGATGCAAAAAGTGGAGTTCCACCAGCGCGAACAGAAGTTGGCTGGAAGCAGAAGAAGAACACACACACGAAGCGGAAAGGCCTTGTTTGTTCAATCCTGCCACGCATATAACTTCTATGCCGCTAGGAGCAAGAACACTCCTTGTGCTTCTCGCGCCGAGGCCCGACTGCGAGATCGGATTGACCTAATACGTAAAGAACTGCTTAACTTCCCTCTCAAGCATCTATTCCGTCGTGCAATATACCCGCTAGAAAAGACTGAATATATAGATCCAACGTCCACCGTCCGAAACAGATAATATAGAGGGTCAAAATGGATGATTCTTGGAGAGTTAGGCAGACAGTTATTAGTCTCTCAGTTTCTAACTCACACCCCTAACCTCCTCCCCATAAAAAAGAGTGTAGAAGGAGCTTCCTCTCCAAATTTGACTAGAACATTTACCTTCCAAAACAAGTGAGTGTAGAATAAGTACTTATATTATAAAACTGGTAATAGCTTGATTGAGTGAATAGCGTAGCAAGAAAAATATTCACCAGCAGCTAATTAACAGAAAACTCCTAGCCTTTTATCGGCCAATTATCATAAAAATAATAATCAATATATAATTAAAAAATATAATAATTGAATATAATAACTAATATAATACATATCAATAAAATAAATAATATAAGTAAATAACATCTTAAGAATTCAATAAAATAAATAAGATCAATAAATAATTAATAAATCATAAATTAATAATAATATATAATAATATATTATAATAATAATATAATTTATTCCTCTTTTATAGAGATTTATATATTCATCTAATTTTAATTTATTTATCCTAAATTATATCCTTAAAAATTTATTCCTGTTTCTTGAGCTCCCCAGGATCCTTTCAAAGTTTACTCCCAAATGTTTAAAGCATTGTGCGCCGAAATCTATGTAAAAAGGACGTGTCCTTCTCAAATGTATCTTACAATCTACATTGCGCAATAGATGTGATCCTAATCTTCGAAACTACAGATAACAATGACGGTTCTTCTAATTGCCAAACAATTTGATGAAAAAACCTTTTTACTTGCGCGTAAGAATGAAACAGGATTACTAGTAAATAGGCCTCAACTTATGCTGATCAGGTATTGCCTCGTGATGATATAATATATAATAATAAAATAATATATAATAATAATATAACTAATTAATAATAATATATAAACATATAATAAATAATAATAATAATAATAATAAGAAATATATTAGAATAATGATAATAATAATATACCAAAAATAAAATCAATAATAGTATAATAATATAAATAAATAAAATTAAATAATAATAATAATAAAATAATATAATTAATAACAATAATTAATCAATAATAATAATAATAATAATAATTAATGATAATAAAATACATAAATAATAATAATGAAGAAATAAATAATAAATGAAAGCGTCATCAGTATAGAAGAAAATAATATTTATAAATAAAAACAACCTTTTTTATTCCAAAAGATAGAATAAATAATAAAAATATAAAAATAACTCGAATAAAATAATTAAAACTATTTATTAAAATCCAACTACATATAATTTAATATATTTGCATATAAATCATACTAACACAAAATTGTAAATAATTATAAATTATTCATTTATTTATCAAGTTATAATTTATAATTATAATAAATAGACGTATCATATATATATATATAATATATACATATTATATTATATATATTAACTATCTATAACTCAATTAAGAAAATAAAACAAATCTAAATCAATTTAAAATTAAATTTATAATTGATATTTGCTATTATAAATATGAAAATTAATATAAATATAATAATAATTATCAATTATGATAATAAATATAATACTATATATTATATAATTATACACTTATAATTAATTATTCATTAATATATAAAATAAAATATTAATAATTAAAATCTAAAAAATTTTACAAGAAATATTAAAATTTTATAATTATATTAGTTATAAATTATAATCTAATTTAACAATATAAATCTAGAATATAATTTAAAAATTCTAAATAATAATGATATTGGATAAGAACACTTAAAATAATATAAAAAAATTAATAATAATAATAATAAAAATTAATGATTTTACATAATCACATTTTCATTTAAAAATAATAATAAAATAATACCAAACGCTTATTCAAACACAACTAGAAAATATGTTGAAAGATTAATAGATAATATAGAATTAGTCATAATAAGAACATTAATAAATATTTATAAATACACCAATATAATAAAAATAACTTAACTAATAATTGGTAACCAATACAAATAATAATCAGATAATAATGAAAACTAATAATAAGAATAATAAGGTGTGAAACCACAAAATAATTGGCTATGTCAATTACAATCAATTATTAATGAATTATATAATATATAATAAATACCAATAATAAGAATAATACATAATATATAACTTAGAAGAAGAAACATTTACAAATTAAAATTATTAAAAAAACTGATAGAGAAGCAGTAGCATTAACCAAAATATTAATTAACACATCTTTCCACATCCTGTAATTTTAATTGTCGTTATAATTAAATTCTTTATAGATAATAAATTAAACTTACTAATATATATAGAACTTAAGTTTGAGAGTCGCTTATAAACAGGCTAAAATTGAAAATTAAAAAAGTAAATGATCACGATAAGCCAAATTAAATACAAATATATCTCTTTTAATTCAGTAGAATAGTCAACGCTAATATAGACTAATAACTATTAATTTATAATTATAATTCATAATTATAATTATAATTATAATGTATACATTATGCATAATGTATCTTTATTAACTGTATGTTATACTATTTTACTATTTCGATAAAATTAAAAATTTTAAAATTAAAACAAATTTCGTTCCTTAATTACGTATAAATATCCAAAGCACTATAATTGCATAATCTATAGTTTATAATATTGCTGAATTTAAATACTAATAAAAATTCATAACTCTCTTATTCTAATTATAATACTAAAATATGGAGAAAATTAAATCATCCATAATAATAATCAAGAAATAATCCGATAAATAATAATAATAATAATAATAAAATATATATAAAATCCCAATACCAACTAAATAATTATATGAATATATATATAGTAATATAACCTAATAATAAAATAATAATCACCTAATAATTAATAATAATAAAAACTAATAATAATAATGAATCAACCATATATATGAAATAATAAGTAATTAATTTGACCAATCTAAAGAAAGATAATTACAATATGTAATAGAGTAAAATAATAGATCACATCAATGCATAAATAATCCATAACTAAATATAATAGATAAATAAATGAGCACCTAACTAATAGAGATAATTATATAAGTACAATCAATCATAAATTAACAATAGCCTAAAAAAAATATAGAAAATAAAAATAAATTCACAAAAATAATCATAAAAATAAATAATAATAATAATATAAATAAATCAATAAACAATAATATAAAAATAATAAACAATCAATTAATCATAATAAAAATAATTAATAAATTAATAATCAAGGCTACATACTAATAGTAATTAATAAAAGTAATGAATAATAATAAATAATCCATAAATATAATAATAATAAGTAATAAATAATAATTAACTCGTTAACAAGAATATTGAAAATATATAATTTTTTTAACAATATGCATCATGTGATAATCTAATAAAATAATAATAATAATAATTTGAATAATAATGAATAATAATAATACAAAATGTAAAAAAATCAATATTAATAAATGTTTTCAAGGTTGAGGAAACCGTACGGGATAAAATAGTGTCGACTCAGCTCAACTTTCTGCCAAACTGTTCGAACCAGATTATCCAGATAAATTATATAACGATGCCTCACCGATTCTATACAGATCCAGAAAACTTGACGCTCGTGCACTGGGCCCATTCAGTGCGAGACCACTCTACCCCACACTTTGTCTTATAATTTGGATCGACGACAGTCAAACTTAACCGTACGTCTTAATGTACAAATCGAACGGTAAAACATTGCGTTTATGCATGAATTCAGACTTTGATATAATATATGCTATTTTTTATAAATTTATTATACTAAAACTTATACTTCCCTCTGACAATAAACCTAGTAACTAAATTATACTTGATACTAACTAAAGGTACAAGTATAATATATATACTCCCATAGTAAATATCCATCAGTATAAGTCCAAATATTATAGTAATTATAAATATTTAACAATATCATAACGTAGTATACTACACTATAGCGCTACTTATACTATAAATATAAATACTTACTATATATATATACAGTAAAGCTCTATTCAGAATTAGTAGGTAAAGAGGCTTCCTTTAAGATAAGTCAATACCCTATACAATAATATAGGCCGCAATATAGTTATAGTATTATATATATATAGTAACTATTAATATATTACTAAGTATACATATACTACCTATAGTCATACACCTAGAAATGATATAAATCATAGTAACTATATATACAATTATATATATATATAGTATATATTATGCTTATCTGTAATATATATAATAAATAGTATATATATCTATAATAAAAAAATCTCCACTAAAATATATATATACTATCTTAACTTCTAGCTATACTAGTATTATATAACTACTATAGTACTATGATATAATATAATATATATTACCTATATCATCTCATCTAATACTACTATAACCTATATATATATATACTTACCTTATAACATAAGAGTAAAACACTGCAAAGCATCTTTTTTAATGAATCTGAAAAATGCAGTAAATACGAACAAAAATGCACAATACTACTTTTATTTACAAATTCTATCGCTGTAAGTGCGTATAAAATTCAAATATTTTCAATCTACATAGTCATAATTACCTCATTAGATTAAATAGCGTAATTAAATTACTATAACTTATCTTTTCATCTAACCTGAATCTTATACTATTTTCTTTACCATCGATCTACTTTCCATTGATATATAAATTTATCTTGCATATGCATACTACTAGTATATAAAGTATATCTAAATATATTAATACGACTATAGTATATATTAGTACTATCACTTACATTATCGCTTATTATACTAATATATTATATATCATAATGATCAGTATCATACTCACTTATTAACATAACTTATTTAACTTACTATCTATATAATACCTGATGATGACCATTGTATAAATTACGTAAATTATATATGTCATATTTACTTCTCTTATTCATAACGTCTAAGTCAATATATAAAGTGTATACGAAAGTTCGTGAAATCGCAGCGGAAGTGCATGTTGCTGGCTATCAATTATAAATCCGTGTCGGCTGTAGATGCTAATAGGGACTACACGTCTGAGCACGAAGCTCTTGGTTCTTACATTTCAACGAGCAGATATTTTAGTTTACCATGTGTTAACCAATGTTGTATACCATGTGCACTAGGTGATGCACTGATCGGTCAGGCCAAGAGCTGATGTATTATGCAATCTAAAGGTTCAATTAGATGTGGTCAGATAGACATATCATACGGCATCACCTGTAAATAGAGTTGTGAGGCAAGCAATTGGCACAAATGAGGATGATACGTATTAGAGAGTTGCTGTGGTTTGCGAAGAAAGGGTGTAAAATAGGAGACAATAAATGAAAGTACTGATTGGTTTCCCGTCCAGTAGTGGATATAGGGAAATGGGAATGATCCAGTCGTCTTGGGTAGACGTGGAACTACGTACAGTGGTGAGGTGTGCTGGGAACTCGACCGGCTGCGAAAACAGAAGAAGACAGTATCAGACATTGAAGTCAGTATAAAGAATCTGCCTGGTCAGGAGAGAAATGTCGCCGTTGCACGAACGCCCTAGCAAGAACAAGTTGCTCCATGCAACTAGGACCTGTGTGTATATGGCGGCTGGGATACTAATCATGAGTTTTCTGTTAAAAGCGAAGGTCATAGTATTATAGGTGCGCCCACCTCGAGTCCACTATGCAAGCAAATCCGCACCCATCCCCACTATATTGCCAAAAGCAGATGACCCATAGTACTAAGACTGACGTAGGTTACCTCGATCCGTCTCAGTATATCATATATATATCATCATAATAAGTCAGTGCCTTACTACCTACCTAGTCCCCGTAAGCCTCTGAAGGCTGTGACATTATTCTGACTGCGAAACGTGAAACGTCTCACTTTCAAAAAAGTATCATGACTAAAGGGGCGATCAGAAGCTGGGCCTCTTACTTGTCTACTACTAGATTTCAAATATAATCTTTTACAAACTATTTCGTTTCCCATATGCTACATTGTTGCGCACCTTACTGCCATGTCTAAATAGTAGGAAAGTAAAAGCTGTGAGTGAGTTATGGTAATGATATAAAAAATATTATATACTATACTATAATACTACTATCCACACCCTAACTACTCATACTACTATTCTATAGTATGACTCATATACGGCTATATATAATATAATATAGTCAACATATTACTATATATATACATCATTTATATATAATATATACATACTTATATATAACCTATAATATATTAATATAATCATATACGATTATACTCTATATACGCTATATCAGACTGGGACAAGCCATCATGTGCCTGCCCGAAAACGGTCGTTCTCTGCTTAACCCCCATGCACGAACCGTGCCCTTCCCAATCTCTGATCCCTCCTGAAAATCGTTATCAAGCCATAGGGCCCACTGGGTATTCTCGTATCTAACTCGTCTCCAGTGAGCGGATTGGTAATAAGCCTTAAATGACGAAATTGCTGCTTTTGGACCTGTTTGAACACGCTAATCGTGCTTTTTCAGATTTTAAGAATACGATAGCCATCTCAATTGACATCTTTAATTTGTCTCTTTGATCCGGCTGCGTTTTTATTCATAGTCTATAGGACAATATATTAAACATTTTATTAATCAAAACATTAAATTATTTATTTTTTGATTTTTTAGATCAATATCCTCATTTTTCAGAAAGCGATTCCAAACCACATCAGCTGTCCATTTTTTGTCATTTAAAAAATACTATTCATTTACTATCATTATCGAAAGTTATCTGTTCTTGTTTGCTTCCTGTCCCAAAATTTCTTATTGTACAACAGCAACAATTCTATGAACCTCACGGGTGAGGATGGATCAATGCACTGATATGGTTCTGACGGTTGACACCGAAAGTCACTACGCGCCTTGCCGACCTGACACAGGACTTATTCGAGAACTTCTTCTACCCATAACCGGAGCGCACCACCTGAAGGGAGAGTGAGTGAGTGCGGAGTGTAGTGTGTGCGGGAGCCAAAGATGATATCCTGCTCTCGTCTCACAGGCGACCGTTAGTCTGTTTGAACATTGCTGGTTGCTGCTTGAAGTCTTCGCCTGTATAGTTGCTGTCTGACAGACTTGCTCTCCCATACCTATGTTTATTTTATTAACAACAATCTGGTCTTCTTCTATGGTGGATATCCAAGCTGATTAGGGAAAATATTTTAAAAGCAACAAAGAAATCCTGCGCTCTTATCATGATTCTGCTCTCCCACACTATTCCCTTTATCTCCCTTTCATTCCCCTTTATCGCCTTGCAAAAATCAACTGCAAATAGAAAAAACTTCCCAGCCCTCACCATCAGCGTTCCCACTTTTAACACACGGCCGCCGCAGCATCGTAAATGGCAAACTTCCATAAGAAATCATAAAAACACCGTATAAACCACATTCGCCCTACCACTAGAACTCCTAAACCCCTAATTATACATACGAAAAAATCTGGTATTAACACACATCAATCCGATTGTTCCAATAAACATTCTAAAGGCAGACATTATCTGAACCTACACCGACAGTCTAGATCAAGGGTGAAGCTCAAACGTAGGAATGTCATAAGCCTTTTCTTTTCAAACCCTTTTTTTTTTCAACATAATACCTTTTATTTTTTTTTCACAAACTTAATTAATCTAGCAATTTAATTAAATCTAAATTTACAATATTAAACTAAATTTAAATAAGTTGCTTCTTCTACAAGAGTTCCCTAAAATAAATATTATTCTTTGAAAATATTCCAAGTGTGTGAACGAAAGCTTGAAACTATAGTAAAGCCAATTTAAAACCAGAAATTGAATTAAAAGAAGTTTATCCAGAACTGAGAGATATATTTTGTGTTTAGTACTGATTATAAACGAGCCACACATATAAACATATGTCAAAATTAATGCTGTATTGATTGTCGCTATACCGTGAAATCAACATGAATAAATACAATACTAATAATAATAATAATCGAATAATAATAATCAATAAAATCAAATACATAATAACTAATAATAATAAATTACCATAATACATATAAATAATAATAATAATAATAATACAAAATAATAAAATCATTCAATCAATAATAATTAATTAATAACCTAATAATCGATAAATAATAATAATAGCTACATAATACTAATAATAATAATTTCACTAATAAATTAATAAGTTAATAATAATCAATTAATAATAAAAACAACTAAAATATATATAATAATACAAAATAATACATATTTAATTAATAATAAAATAATCTAATAATAATAATAATAAAGTAATAATAAATAATAATAATAAATCAATCAATAATCAATAATCAATAATAATAATAATAAATAATATATAACATATCACAATAGCATAATCATAATATAAATAGATAAGAATCAATATACATGCACTAATAATGCATAATAAAAAACTAAAATAGATTTAATAATAATAATAAAAATAATCAATTAACTATTGACGATATTCAATACTCCTGCAACAAAATATAATAATAACTATATAACTAACTACTATAATAATAATATATAGAATAATAATGAATAAATAGCATAGAAAAATACATAAAAAGATAACATTGCAGATAGACTCCGAAATCACACCGACGCACCTCACAACCTGAGACTTAACAGCAATGCCAGCACTCTTTGGATTCTCAGCCGAACTAACAATCGCTCGTTATAGCCGCCATCTTCCGAAAATGGCCTCAATCCCCACTGGAACCACTAATCAACTTCCTATCGAAGAAACCAGAAGGATCGTGTTATCGCCCCCAAGTCCAGCATAAAACCCTATCAAAGAGATGGCCCCTTAGCCCATCTATTATTGGCCTATTTCGTTGTATACGAACAAAACCGCTTTTGCACTACTGGCTGGCTTTTCTTTCTTGGTACGAGTGTCTGCTAGATGTCGCAATTCCATGTTTACTTAAGAACTATAGTACCTCACCTACTATATACGCATTATAGTAGCTACAATATATATATATATAAATATATATACTATAACTACTACTCATACTACTACGCATACTATATATTATAGTACCGTAGGTATATCTACTATAACGCTATACGAATAATGATACTATTCGACCTATAGTTCCATCATACCTCATACTATACTATCACTATATCAACCAAACAATGTTTATAAGAATATTTCCTAAGGAATTTACAACATCGAGAGATGTGGAGCTTCCTTCTTCCCTATCATTATATATTACTTAGGTAGCCACTTGGAAACAAATCACATTAGTATTATACTATTATATATTATACATATCATTCATTCATCATACTTCATCTATCTCATCATCCACTTATTCACCTATTTAGTACCTAATTAGTTATTCTTATCATTCATTACTCATTCATCTATTATATTAAATCTTATTAATGATATTAACCACACTCTCCACTCCCATTCCATCTATCTATTTCTCATTAATATTCATTATTAGTTATTATATTATATTCATTATCCATACACTCTATTATTAATCTCATCTCATCATATATTATATTCAACCTCATTACATCATTACTGCACCTATCAGTTTCATGATTAACATATGGATTACTTATTTCTAATCAATCTATTATTATATTATAGTATATATATCCATATGATTATTATCTGATCTATTCATTTTATCGTATATCTCATTATCCTATATTATTTATTCCCGATTATTATATTGCATTATTAAATCCAGTACTAGTAGTACTCAGTAAGCTAGTAGTCGCAGTAGGTCAGTGTCAAGTAGTACTACAGTCATTAGTCTAGTATCAGCTCACGTCTCTAGTCCAGATATGCCTTTCACATCCTGACTTACTCTCCCGCCGGTTAGTCCTTCTACCACATCGACATGAGAACCCCAACTCCCGAGCGCACCTACAACGTCTCAAGAAATCCTGGTTTCACCAAACCTAGTCATGACCCCTTCACGTTTGACCCACGTAAATCAACAAATGAGTCTCGACAAAGCTAGCCTTTCCCGGTTGCTGATCTTTTTCCTTCGGCAAAATTTGTCAATTTATCTAAATTTTTGTAACACATTCCTCTAGCATCATCAGGGAAGTTTTTGCCTTATATATTCACCTACGTTACCTTCTATAGTAGACCCATAAATTAAATTAGTAATAATCTCTTTATAATACCTACTCATATTCACTATATATATATAATATCAACTAGTACCTACTAATACTACCTGATAGCATATATACACTAAATTACATATCAATATACTACTACCTATATAACTACGTCTACTATAAATATATCAGATATTAATATTTGAAGAAAATAATTCTGATATAATAGACATATATCATATATCATTTATAATACACATTTTCTACAACAAAAGAAAGACATCTGCTTCAATCAATACCACTACATTTAGCGGTCCTCAAAACCAGCGTGTCAAAATATTAGTATCAAAGTCTTCCAAAAGTCAAGGAATCCATAAAGTCAAAAGAGAAAAAGACAAGATTTGTATTGATTACTCTACAAAGAACGATTAATTGCTCAAACTGGAAGCAAAGAAATAGACTTCTATTGAACCAGTTATTGCTTGCTAAATTTTGTTACCGGTTCCTGAGGACCCCCACCCCCCTTCCTCCCTGATTTTTTTTTACGCTGAGCCCATGCTGATTTAATACTGGAAATTATACTATAGAATACCATACTATACTATAATATACTATACTATTCTACAATACAATACCATACTATAATATAATTACATATATATATACGTACCGTATGTACATAACATAACTATATACTACTATTACTCACCGCTATACTTAGTATATACTATAATTATACGAGGACATTTAAAACCATTTACTCAATATATTTGAACAAAGGAACAAAGAGTATTATGTTTATGCGAGTCCTAGCTTTACCGTTTCGCGAAACTTATTCTCTCGCGTATCCTCTCGAAACTACAAAATTCTTTCTCATTCGGAACAAACTTTTATCCCCCAGATATTTTAGCAAGCATTTGGGGGCAGCTTAAGCCCCATCATGCGCTAATACTATATCATGGAGTTTTTCGAAACAAGCCTCTCCTTCGCCGGGGTTCCTCTATATTCAACAGGTGCTTTCACATGGCAGAGGTATGTCCCGATGAGTTACTGCCTTTTGTACCTACCCTCCCTACTTTTCCATGATCTGATCTTTCTCTACCTCCAAATCTAGCAACCCCTACAATTGCTTTTACTTTTGAGAGACAGATAGCACTATGGAAACAACACTTTTTTAGATTGTAATGATCAAAAACAAGCGACAGGATAACCATTATCTCACTATACTTGGGCAACTTGAGTTGCCATCGACTCAAGGATTTTCCTGAACTCTAATCATTATCATTTCACTCCCTAATTTTATTAAGGAAAAAATAACTGTTTCTGTAATAGCAATGCTCTCTCTCAGCAGCATATCCATTATCTGCGATCCACCAGCTTTCATACAAACAGGTAAACATAACTAGGATTTTGTCGTTACTTTCGCCAACCAAACACACAGGGATATCACCACACAAACACACAATAATACACTCGCTTATAGGTACATACAAACACACAGGGAGACACGCCTATACGCAAAAAACAAACACAATGAATACTAGTTCCCTTTCCCCCCCCCCCAACATACCCTAAATACCTACTCTCAATTCATGTTAAGATCACTCTTTCATTGACTATATATTACAGTTTTCAGCTTTCCCGAAATACCCATATTCACAGACTCTCTGAATAACCAATAATGACCACCTAAGCGCTGACAGAGTTACTCAGAGAGGCCAACGCGGTACTATCAAGATACCTCCGTGTCCATCATGTCCATCAGTTCCTCATGCTAGACACTGAGACCTTGAAAAGCCACTCTTACAAACCAGGAAAAGAGCAACATCAAGGGCAGTTAGAAGGGGCAATCGCAGAGCTAAGCAATTATTTAAACATACCTGACCCACTGACCATTCGAATACGAGTGACACATAGTACTTGATTTGGAGAGAAGCTGCTTTGTCTGTCTTCTTTCAAAGAAAAAATTAACATCCAACCTGATAGAGTCTAAATATCATTTCTAATGAAAAATACAATACTATTGGCGGATGTATTTATATCAACATTTCATTTAAATAGGTAAACATTTAATCAACTTATAAAAAAAATCAAAACATCTTCGTTTATGAAAATAAAAACTCAACACAAGGAAAGAAGCAACGAGCCGAATGTGCCAGACGTCAAAACCTGCCCTTTTCCCCACCGAGTTAACTCTGTCACTCATGAATTCTTATTTCTGCTTCTAAACCATAATAAGAGCAAAATCAGCTTTTTTTTAGTTTCAAAAGACCCGGAAACGCCAGAGAATAGGGTTTTCGAAACGCAAAGACTAGCTCCCATAAATAATAAAATTTTATTTCATCCTTTGGTTGTTTTTTGATGATTTCTCGACGGAGAAAGTTCTTATAGAAACTTTTCTCATAAATAGATTTGATTCGTAAATTCTCAGACACCTCCTTTAAACTGAATGAACTTGCTTCGAGATATATATAGAACTATATACCTATTATTCATATATATCTATATCTAGACTATATCCTACTCAGCTCTAAATAGATATAGACTATACTATATACTATGTACTCTATAGCGTTATATAACTTATAGCGTACTGATAGCTATCATACCACTATAATATACATCATTATAGCTATATATACTACACCTACTATACTACTATCATAAATGTGGTGCTAGAGTACTCGTCTGGTTGGCCATAGTTGGTGGGGCTGGGGACTACTATAACTATAAGCCTCTATATTATATTAGTAATATAATATATAATTAAACCGGCCTTGGTAGACCACACGTAGCCTTAAATACAGGATCATAAAAAACACCTTAATGTACAGCTAAGTTGAAAAATAAATATGATACAGATATAATAAAAAGCTTTAACTTATTCTTTTTCCTGAAGTTTATAGAGAGATCCTAGCGGGAAAAATGATTAAAGAAGAAAAAGAAAAAAAACATAAGACCTATGTCGGCAACTATTATACACACTCAGACTTGAAACCACCACGCTTTCCATGCATGCTTTTCGTCAGACTGTGAAATCATGCCATACTGCAATGTACTCAGTCATGTATCTAACACTATGAAGTACTGTTGACGGAAGCCATTAAAACTAGCTCCACCCGCCCCTTAGCAATATTTTCCACGCCGCGCGATCCAGGAAACGCCTACCTTTACGTTCCTTCCCCATTTCAGTCTCCATTATCCTAATGAATATTTAAATCCGACATTTCTGTTTCAAATGATAAAATTTACCATTTACAAAATAATCTATTCATTAACGTTTTACACAAGGTATTTAAGGAATAATATCAGGTCAAAACGATAAATTCAATTTGCGCACGAAATAACTAATTCATGATTAGCCCAAGTAGTGATAGAAATATTGATTTGATAAACAAAATCTCCTATAATACTATTATATATACTATTATATATAATACATAGACTCTATATATATATAATATATTATATATAGTATTATAATATACACGATTATATATATAGTATATATATATATATATAGATATATAATATATTATATATATTATATTATTATATATATATATACTACTATTATATTAATATCTAATTATATATATACTACTATTACTACTTCTAAATATATATATCATACTAATATATATATAAACCTATATAAATATATATATATAGGCCCTAATTCTTAGAGATATATACGTAGATATAATAAATATATAGCAAATATACTACGTATATATAACCATCAGCTACTACTATATTATATTACTGTACCATATCTAACAAATATACGTTCATATAAGCCTACTAATATCATAAGCCGTCTATTATCATGGGGGAACCTGCCTGTGCTCATCAACTTCCTCATTGTTCTGACAATCTCAATAATTTTCGCTCCGCATGCCCGCATAATTGTACCTCAAGCTACCCTATCCTATAGCTCTTTGCTCTTACTGCTACGAATACCGTCCTTTATAAGCCTTTTCCTTATTTCCTTCTTCATCTTTTATATTTTATAAGGAAGAAAGTCGTTGAAATTAAAACGAAGAAAATTCGTTATTGCGCAAAAGTTGGGAAATTCGAACTCAAGCGATCTTAACCCTAACATTCAAAAGATTCGCGCTTGACTCTAAAACGACTCCTCAAAATATCCAAATAGTCAGAAACTTGTAGAGTCGATAACGATGGTCAGTACAAAGAAATTGAGTCAGAAAGCGCAAACAAAGAACTCCTCACGAACAAGAAAGGGAAAGACTCCTTCTCCTCAACTCCCTCAACTCCCTCGACCCCAAGGAGATAATGCCGGCCCATCTGGCTTTACATCTGAAAGCGAGCCTGATGCGACGCCCAAGAATGCCCGCCAAAATGGCAGGTCAAAGCGCTCTGAATATCGGTCTCCAATCAAGACTAATAATCAATTGAGTTCCAATCAACTGCCCGTCTTCGATCAATACGATGTAATCAACTGGCTTAGTGCCACCACCGCCATTTTCAAATTAAATCATATTGACGAGCACCATGAGCATGTTCGCTTATTGGCACCGATACTTCCCACCACTTTGGTATCTAAATTAAAATTCCCGCTTCAAGAAGATGCCTATCGAATCCTTCTTGAAGACATAGAAAAAATTGTACCTCCCTGCTCTCAGAAATAGAATACGGGACGTCTTTAAACAAGGCATGCAGCTAGACGAGTTACCAAGCGAATATCTAAATCGCGTCAAAAATGTACTTGGTAACAAGAGCTTCGATTTCCTCATAGAGCATAACCCTAAATTTGCAGTCGATCTGTTTTTAGAGCAAATGCCTGTTAACGTCCAGATGTCAGTCTACTCCCTCGCTGAAGAAAACGACTTGCTGAGAATGGTCAAAATTTCGTTCAAAAAGATCGAAGAAACCAACCTAAGAGTTACGATCAGACTTGGGGCCCTGTGAACGCTGTGAGTATGTACACAGATCGACACAAACCCGACGCTGCTGGCCCAAAGAACAGCGCGCCAAACCCGATGCATACACCTAACGCCACTCCGCCCAGCGACAGCCATCTTTCGCGCCAGCTGGCCCAGCTGACGAACACTGTCTCTACGCTGGCTGATACAGTACAGCAGATGCTTCAAGGTCAGACACACACAGCTGAGAGAGGTAATTTGAGATGCGAGAAAAGCCAGTCTCGCCAATCTCGATCAGCTGATAGTAATGGGTATACCAGCACCTTCATCAACGCGACGCGACACCTTTGTTATTACCACGCGAGGTACTTATACCTTGCTTATAAATGTGAAGGGGTGGAGTGCCCCCTCTACCCATTACTCCATAATAATGGTAACAGATCCACGACCTCACAAAATGCGGAAAACTAGAATCCCGATTGCTCACCACACCACCTCAATCTGGCAATCGGGAAAAATCGGTTCAAAGGAGGAGAGTTACCTTTCATCCTCAAATAAAAATCATCAACAATCATCGCCAAGATGATAAAAAATACAATGAAATAAACAGAAAATCAAAGTGCCAATATAAATGGTGAAAATTTAATAGAAAATAAAAACTTTATAAATACAAATAATAACAGTAGTCAAAATAATGCTACTACAAATACTGCACTTATTACTACTACTACTACCAATAATAATAATAATAATAATAATAATAATAATAATAATAATAATAATAATAATAATAATAATAATAATAATAATAATAATAATAATAATAATAATATTCATCAAAATGATAATTATAATGAACATAATAACAATACCTTCGAAGAAAATAGCGAATCCAATATTAATCATAAAAAGGACCAGGCTCCTCAAAGCATCGAACCAACCGCCTGTGTCGAAATTCTTGAAAATGAAAACAATGTGCAAAGTGACAATAAACGAGTTAAATGTGATAAAATAAATGAAAGTTGTGTAAATAGACTACCGTCATTGTTTGTGAGGGGGATGCATGCGCCCTATATTAATATAGACAATGAGAGACCCACTGGTAGTAGTAGCGCAAATTATGAAAACATTTTAATCGATAAAAATATTGTCATAAATGATTCATCTGTCTTGAAGTATTATGGTAAGCTAATTGAGTCAAATATTATTACAACTGTGAGCCCTAAGCATGCCGGGTATATTTTTTTCACTCTAAATTTGCCTAATAATATTGTTATGAATCAGGTAAGAAAGGGTGAGAGCGATAAAACCACGAGCTCGTTGAACTCCATCAAAAGTGCTGATAACGATCGCTGTGGTGACAGTAAAAATGTTACAGCAGATGTGGCGTGGAACGAGAGAGTTGATACAATCGACGACTTAATCTCTTACCAGGTTTATGACCGAATTAATAAAGTAAATTATTTGATTGATTCTGGGGCCTCTAAAAGTCTTTTGGCAGGAGGGGCTCGTGCAAATCACAGCCCCCCTGTCGGGTTTATGTATGCTGCAAATAATACGAAAATAGCCATTTATGATGTAAAAAACATTGAAATTGACTTAGGTCTTGGTAGGAAATATGTAGAGACATTCTATGTAGCAAATATTGAAATGAATATATTAGGCCTGTCATTTTTAAAGAAATTTCAAATGGGGATCGATTTTAATAATGATTTACTGATAGATTCTGTTACTAATAAAAATATTAAATTGATTCACAATTGCAATTTTAATGTTAAATATGCGCATGAAACTCTTCCCTCTTCTCTATCATTTACACCTCATCCTATCATTTCGCATGTGCCTTCTAGTCCTACTCTTTTTAATGATATTTAATTGCGATATAAAAGGTTATTTTTGAATCCCTATTTACCTGAAAATCATCATATAAAATTAAAACAAATGCAAATATGTGATGAAATTTTTGAAAAATATAAAAACAACAAAAATCAGAGAATGAGCACAGCATTGATAGGTGAGGGCGGTCAAGTAACTACTGATGAAAAGACCGCCTTTATACCTGAAAAAGTACTAATCGAGCTGGCTAACATTTACCCCTATAAAGTGAATGTCAAAGGGCCCCCATCTCTCTCAGACCCAGGAAAATCCCCCATAAGCTTTACGCACAAACCAGAGCAGAATTTGACAATCTTGTGGCCACAGGGGTGCTAAGACGATCCAACTCCCCATGGTCCTTCCCCGTCAGCGTCCTTGAAAAGAGTGGAGGGCGTGTGAGACTTATATCAGACTTCAGAGAACTCAACAAGAGGGTGGAGGTCGAAACTTATGGCTTACCACACCTTACAGATGCAATGTTTACCCTGAAAGGAAGCAGGCTCTTCAGTAAGCTGGACTTAACCCAGTCGTACTATGGGATACCACTTCACCCAGATTCCGTAAAATACTTCACTATAACCTCTAACATGGGCTCCTATTCTTACCAATGTCGGCCCATGGGTTTTGTCTCGTCTCCGTTTATTTTTCAGGCCTTCATTGATACTCTCTTACAGGGAATCCCAAACACCCACGCTTATATGGATGACGTCCTCATTCACACCCAAACTGAAGAGGAGCACCAGATCTTGCTTGAAAAGGTACTGAAAAGATTACAATACTTCAACATCAGCGTCAACCCCAGTAAATGTCAAATATCGCAAACAGAAATCGATTATCTCGGCTATACAATTGACAAGGATGGGATCAGACCGAATGGTGATAAAATAAGTGAGATAATTGACACTCCAAAACCCAAAACTATCAAAGAATTAAGAAGTTATCTGGGGAAGATTGGGTTCTATCGCTCGTCAGTAGCTGTTTTCTCAAATATTACTGAGCCTCTCTATCATTACCTGAAGGGGAAGCCGTATGGAAACCGTCGCCTCAATTGGGATCCCTCAGGGGAAAAAGCTTTTAAAGATAGCAAAGAGGCCATAAGAAACGCAAATACATTGACGTACCCAAGCCCCTCTAGTCCTTTTGACATCATCATCCACGCCTCAGGTACCGCCGCTGCAGCAGTCATTTTATCTACTCCTGAAGAAGGAGGAAAACCAATAGCATTTTAGTATCCAATTGACAAGGATGGAAGCAGACCGAATGATGATTATGCTGGCAAGTTATTAGTGCTCTTAACTAAACTCTTAAAAAAGTACGGATACCTTCTCTCTGACAGGCCCTTAAAAATATCAACCCAATCAAGGGACTTGATATAAAGATACAATAAAATAAACGATAACAAGAATTACAATTTACGTGAAATTAGAAGTTTAAACCTCTTATCGGCTTATCAGGTCTCATGGGGTTTGATAACTAAGAAAACAAATCCTCTTTGTGAATACTTATTGCTTATCAATATTGATAATGAAGCCGAAATTATTGTAAATTAAATGATCCTTGCAATATGTCCGAAAAAGAGGAGGCGCTAGCTAAGCCCCGCCTCTCAAGTGCTCTGATTGGCTCAGACGCAAGTGAGCAGACCAATCAGGACGAGGCAAGAAGGAGACCGACAGAAGAAGCAATAGACAAAACTGCAGACACATTTGTCATGAAAACCCTTTCGCCAAGTTTAAAGAGCCGATATGCCCAGACACTCAAGAATGTGGCTCGTGCCCAGATTGTAAATTCCAATGAAAGGAAAAAGGTGGGATCTTTAAATGACCAAAAAGGACATTCTTTAAATATTTTCCATGGGAAAAATCCTGAAACAGTAACGAAAGGATTGAACATAGAAGAAAGAAGAGAGATAGAAAAAGAGAACTTAGAACATTTTAATAATAATATAACTGAAATAAAAGTAGATGAATTAAAAGATGCTTTACCATTAAACACAATTAAATTTAATTAGAGAGTGCAACGATGCTCATTTAGAGCTGATAAAAAGATTTAGAAAGGAAATTGACTACTTTGAAATAAGTAAAGATCGAAATGATGATACATTTATAAAATCTCTATTAGAAGGTAACGATAAGAGCTCATTGATTATTAAAAAGCAGGAGTTTTGGTTCAAAAAGAAAAAGATTTATTTATATGTTGATATATCCTTAAATTATGCTCGAGTCATCATCCCAGGCCTCAAGGTTGCCGACCTCATCAGGATGA
>JABUQX010087313.1:25000-27500 GCA_015478945.1 Trachelipus rathkii
ACTGAAGGACTGATTTGGTGAAGAACAAGGTGCGTTTAGTAATGGTAGAGGAAGTATGGATCCAATCTTTACATTGAAACAACATGATTGGACAAAAGAGAGAGAGAGAGAATAAATTGTATTTAGGTTTTATCGATTTGCAACATGGGTACGACAGGATAAATCGGGAAGCTCTATGGCAGGTGTTGGTCATATATGATGTTGGTGATAAGCTTCTGAATGAAATCAAAATTATGTATGACGATAGTGAATGCGTGTGTAAAGAAAAATAGAATTCGGAAAGTGATTGGTTCAATAAATAATCAGCAGAGTGACGGCAGGGACTGTGTTCTGTCCCTTGGTTTTCAATTTGGTATATGGAATGGGGTTATGAAAGAAATTAGAGGTGGAGGTGAAAGGAGATGGTGTTAGAATGTGGAGATTGGAAGAGAGTGGAGGGTTCCCTACCTATTATACTAATATGATTTGGTTTTGTGTGGCGAATCTGAAGAGAGTTTGAGAGGATTGGTAAGAGAAATTTCGGGGTGTGTAAACAGGAGGAGTTTGAAAGTAAACGGTCAGATAGGAGTAAAGATTATGATTTGTGAGTGAAGGACTGTTCTTCCGGTGTGAAGTATTATTTAGAGGTGAGCAGCTTAGAAAAAGTGCTGCAGTTTAATATTTAAGATAGTGTTTGGATGAAAGGAGAATGGATGATGCAGGAGCTGTAGATAGGAAAGTTGTCGAAATGGCAAGGAAGTGGCTGGGTGAAATAAAATCGGTTGGTGGACTGTGAAAGGGACTAAGTCTTGAGTGCACTAGGGTTTACATGAGGGTATGGTTGTTACCATATATTAATTGCTATAGTATTGAAAAGAGGTATTGATCTAAGGTAAAATGTGTTCAGATGGACAATCTTAGGATTGTGTTAGGTGTGAGAAGAATTGATAAAATTGGGAATGAACGTATTAGAGAGTTGTGTGGTGTGAAGAAAGGGGTAAATGAGAGAATATAATGAAAGTACATTGAAATGGTTCGTTCAATTAGTGAAGGATGAAGATAGTCGTTGGTTAAAAGGAATGTAATAGTCGGTGAGTGTGTTGGGATTTCTACGCCGGCTGGGAGAACCGAAGAAAAAGGTAGATTGTTGTGAGTAAGGCGGAGGAGAAAATGTGATTTGACAGAAGCAAGAAGAAAGGTGCATAATAGAAGCGAATGGCGAGGTTTTGTGAGGGGGTATGGTTGTATCCCACCTGGGCCAAGGTATGAACCCCACATTGACAAGATGTCATAGAGAGGTTCCGTCGCGGTCCCGTGAAGCCCTAGGGTGGATTTTCTGACTGCGACGAGTCCTCACAAAATGGTATAAAGGGGGCGTAAGGCTGAGCTTTCTTTTTCGACTAAGATTCATATTCTCCTACTATTTTCTGTTCTCCGGTGCATGTTATCCACTTACCAAGTCTTGAGGGAGAGAACGGTATGTGCATGATGATGATACTGATGATGATATGATGATATGATGATGATGATGAATGATGATGATGATGATGGATGATGATGATGATGGATGATGATGATGATGATGAATAATATATATACTATATAATATATATATATATATATCATATATATATATATATATATATATATATATATTCGTATATATATATATATAGTATATAACTTAATATATACATATATATTATATATATAATATATATATATTATATATATAATATATATATATATATATATATTTTATATATATATATATATATATATTATATATATATAATATATATAATATATATCTATAATATATATATATATTATTATATATATATATATATATAAATATATATATATCTCGCGAGGGCCAGGGATCAATTCTGGTAAGGAAGTATCACTCACAGGATTATTTTATCTATATATATATATATATATATATATATAACTACTATATATATATTATATATATATATAATATTATATATATATTAATATATACAGTGATGGCCTGTATCTAGATAATACATAGCATATTCGGCGATGACCGTACTCAGTCGATATCACGTTCCTGTATCGGTTATGGTATCGCTTAGGCAAATCCTAAATTGTATTCGAGAGTATCGGTATCGCTTTAATGCTTTTTCTATAGATGTTAATCGGAAAAAATCGATAATCGATACTCGATACATTTTCCAAAAAAATTATCAAACTTATATAGTCCTATATTTATATAATTATATATATATATATCTATATATATATAATATATATATATGTATATATATAATATATATAATATATATAATATAAATATAATATATATGTATTTAATTATTTATTTATTTATTTATTTATGTAGTATATTTCAATGCAAGAGTGGGGAGAAGAAGAGACGAGGTGGAGAGAATGGTGGAGACAGTATGGAGAGAAGATAAGAAATATTGCAGGAGAGAAGTTGATAGATTTTCTGTTTAAGGAAGGGAAAGAAGATCATGAATGGTTTTTTCCAACA
>JABUQX010087313.1:35000-38776 GCA_015478945.1 Trachelipus rathkii
TAACAACTAAGAAAATACTAAATCCCTTAAAAATAACATAAAATTGAAACGATCAACAAATAAATAAAAACTTTTTCAACGAATCCTATTCAATTCACAAATGTACAAGGAAAGCATGCTCCTTATAGCTTAAAGAACTCTAAAAATTTAAATATGAAAAGTAGTAGTAGTCCACAAAACAAAAATATATATCAACAAATAATAATGTTATATTAGATAATACTGATGTCAATAAAGGTCTCAAAACAAATGTCTCAAACAATTTTGGTAATGTACAAAATAATAATTTTATTACTACTGTCAGTCCCTTGCATGTGGGATACGTCTTTTTTGAATCAAATTTATTAAATGGGGAGGGGGGTGTTATAGACAATACAAGTGAAAATGGAGCAATGAAGCAAATATCCTGTCAGAACCCAACCTGGATT
This sequence comes from Trachelipus rathkii, assembly GCA_015478945.1. Classification (NCBI taxonomy): domain Eukaryota; kingdom Metazoa; phylum Arthropoda; class Malacostraca; order Isopoda; family Trachelipodidae; genus Trachelipus; species Trachelipus rathkii. The sequence continues at coordinate 35,429 of JABUQX010087313.1, forward strand.
TAAGTGCTGATCGACGAGCGGTTTGCTTAAGCAGGAAGATAGTTAACGGCCGCTGTTGCAGGGAGACAAAAAGGGTTTGCAAGATTGGACAATTTTGACCTTGCTATATTAGTCTATGAAGACACTAAATACAGGTCGATTATTTGGTAGATTGTGGTTCTGTAAGAAATATCTTATCGTGCAATGCTAATGACCATCAAAAAGCGCCGGTAGGATACCTGCTTGCAGCTAACAACTCAAAAATTGCAGTCTATGGTATTAAAGATATTGAAATCGATCTGGGATTGGGGCGTAGATATAGGGATACTTTTTATATAGCTAATGTAAGTACAAACATTCTAGGATTATCTTTTTTAAAGAATTTTGAGATGGGCATAAATTTTAAAGAGGATTTACTGATAGATCCAATCACAAATAATACCTTAAAATTGAGTAGGAATATGAATTTCAATATTAATGATGCGCATGCTTCTTCCTCCTCAAATCTCTCTCTCTCTTCTCCTCCTCTCATCTCAGTAACTATGCCTTCTAGTTCTAAAAATTTTAATGATATATTATTGAAATATTCTGAGTTATTTGTAAACCCCTATCTCCCGGAAAACCACCATATAAAATTAAAACAAGAAAAACGGTGGAATGAAATCTTTGAAAAATATAAAAATAAAAATAAGAGAATGAGCACAGCATTAATAGCTGAAGACGGCCAAATAACTACTGACGAAGAAGCCGCTTTTATCCCAGAAAAAGTATTGATAGAACTAGCTAACGCTTACCCTTACAAAGCAAACATCCAGGGACCTCCAATCTCCCTTAGACCAAGGAGGGTACCTCAAAAACTTTATGCTCAAACAAAAGCAGAACTTGACAACCTAGTAGCCACAGGAGTCCTGCGCCGCAGCAATTCCCCCTGGTCCTTTCCCATGAGTGTTCTGGAGAAAAGCGAAAATCGAGTCAGAATAATTTCCGATTTTAGAGAGTTGAACAAAAGAGCTGAGATAGGAATCTATGGACTCCCGCACCTGCAGGATGCAGTATCAAACCTGCAGGGGAGCCGTCTGTACACAAAACTTGACGTAACCCAGGCATTCTACTCAGTGCCATTGGACCCCGACTCACAAAAGTACTTTACCATCACTTCAAACGTCGGTTCTTTCACCTACAGGAGCCTCCCAATGGGGTACGTCTCCTCCCCCTTTATATTTCAAGCTTACATTGACACAGTCATACAAGGCCTCCCAAATACTCAGGCCTATATGGATGACATTTTGATTCACACAGAGACAGAGGATGAGCACAAAATCCTCCTGGAGAAGGTGCTGAAGAGGTTAAAATACCTACATATCAGTTTAAATCCAGCAAAATGCCAAGTTGCCGAAAAAGAGATTGATTACTTAGGATATACTGTAAACGAAAACGGTATTCATGGACTAAATCGAAAAAATTGGGACATTTTAAGACACCCCACAGCCCAGGCACGCACATCAGGATTAAGAAGTTTCCTGGGCAGGGTAAGCTTTTACCACAGCAGCGTTCCGTTATTCGCTGAAATAACAGCACCCCTAAATATGTTTTTAAAAGGTAAACCCTATTCAAACCGCCGCGTCTGTTGGAATTCAATAGCAGATAAAGCTTGCGAAAATTATTCAAAGGCATGTTGAAATGCTCTACTGTGCTTGCCTAATCCAGGCACCTCTCTACTTACGAACATTATCATACATACCAGCAAATGTCTCTGCAGCAGCAGTTATATTTCCACTACTGCCAAGACGACCAACCGATTGAATTTTAGTAGTTCAGTTTCTTCTCTCCTACAGAAGAAATTATGACGAGGCCAAATCGACTGTTAGTTCTGCCTAACGAAGGTTTTCAAGAACGTACGGATACTCTTCCTCACAAATAAGAATTATTAATATAGCACCAAATGCAGAGAGCTTATAAAACAAATATAAAAGCGACAAATGCTGACAAAAAACTTTTAAGGTTCGAGAAATCCGACAGTTTAATTTGTTAGCTAGTTACCAAAGTTTCTTTCAAATAATACACGAAAAAGACAAATCCGCTGGAAGAATATTTGTTAATAAATAATATCAAATGATGTTGATCAAAATGATGAAGAAATTGAAGTTCTGACGAAGTAACGAAGCTGAAAAATCACACCTTCTCATGACGAATGCTGTGATTGGTTTCCCATCAACGAGACTGGCCAATCAGAGGAAAGCCTCCCAACTCCACGTGGAGTTACATTCGAATTTTACAACCGCGTATAAATATGAAAAAAATTTCCCAACATCAAGAGCTCATTATCATCGGGCAATAAAACAAAACCACACACGTGCCACGGTCGGCATTCCGAGACAGGATAAAAAGGTAGACCTTTAAAATAACACAAAAATGTAACAAGAAATTTCCGAGTATATTTCTTCATGGAAAAATAGGAGATTTAAAGCCCAAAGGGCTTGAGAATGACAAGAGAGAATACAAATGGAAAAAAGAGGAATTACTTAAATACGGAAAATTCCACACACAAAAGAAGTTAGATGAAATAATGATATTTTAACTCGAAAAAATCTCGAATAAACTCTAATTCAGCGCTGTAATGAAGCTCATCTTAGAATTAATAAAGCGCTTCAGGAAAGAAATTAATTACGCTGATATTAGTAAAGACCAATTAGAAGACGAATACATAAATTCATTACTTAAAAATAAAGAAAAAAGCTCTTTAGTCATAAAGAAACAACCATTCTGGTTCAAAAAAAATGAAATCTCCCTCTACGTGGATACGTCCTTAAATTATGCCAGAATCATTCTTCCAGATAAGCAAATAGATGATATTATTCGGATGACGCATCTCCATGGACACCTGGGCATTTCTCGGTGTCTCACCGCTCTAAAAGCCGACTTCGTATTTAAGAGCATGCATAAGAGAGTGAAGGCACTTGTAAGAAGTTGTCCTCAATGTCAAATAGGAAAAACAGGACGCAGCATAAACCCTATTTACGGAAAGTACAAAGAAGTTTCCTACAAGTTTCAGGCCTTAAAATCGTGGGGGGGCGGACAATTTTTAAAATTACTGTCTGCGAGGATATAAGTACTATTAACTTTCACTCGACCGGTACTCTCATTATGTGTGGGCTTTCCCTTTGAAAGACATCACCAAGGACGACTGTCGTTAAACCATGATTAACCCACTAACTCGGCATTGTGGAGTTCCCAGCACACCCAATCACAGACAAAGGAGGAATGTACCATCAATCTTCATTTGAAAGTGTTGTGTAAACTATTAGAATTGCAATACAACGCCGCTAGCTATTCACCTTTTAGTAACAGCAAGGCAGAAGTAACCCATAA
>JABUQX010087314.1:0-10000 GCA_015478945.1 Trachelipus rathkii
ATCATAAATCAGCAATCAAACCACCCACACTGCCCTCCCCACCTCGATCTGTGATCTATTGACTCAATTGATCTAATGATTCAAGTCATATTTTGTATAACATAACACAAAACATTTATTCTTTTTATGTTTATAACGTAAAAAATTCACATTTTTACAAACCCTAAAAGCAGTATATCAGTAAATCAGTAAATCAAAACACCCACCCTACCCTCCATACCCTTCCATGATCTATTGATCTATTGATTTATTGATCTATTGATCTATTGATCTATTGATTCAAGTCATATTTTGTATAACATAACACAAAACTTTTGTTCATTTTAATTTTATTTGTTTAAAAAATATTTATTTTTACTAAAACTTTTATTCATTTTAGATTTATAACGTAAAAAATTAGCGTTTTTACACCCCTAAAGCAGTAAATCAGTAAATTAAACCACCATCCAGCTCCTCTCCTCCGCCCATCCTCCCACCATCCTATGATTTATTGATCTATTGTTTCATGTCACATTTTGAGTATCATTTTGGATAAACATAACATAAAATCAAGTTCTTTATACAATGACCAACGAATATATGCCAACATAACAAAGTTTTCACATTAATAAATCTAACATAGCATCACCTGAACTAAGAATATAATGTACAACGACAAACCTAACACACCTTAAGCACGAATAAACTGTTAACATTAACAAAGTTAAACACTTAACAACAGTAAAGTAACTAAACTAGCATACAAAAACGTAAACTATTCAAACTTCGTCAAGCATATCTCTAACATATCAATGTTAATTTTAAATTAAAATGGTGATATTTAACTAAAATTCTATCATAACCTTGCTCAATTATCATACTGATCAACGAATGTTATCGTAACAAAGTTTTCACATTAATAAAGCTTACAGCAGATTAGCCTGGAACTAAGAATATAATATACAACGATAAACCTAACACATCTTAAGCAACAACTAACATTAACAAAGTACCATACTTAATAACAGTAAAGTAACTAACATAGCACACAAACACGCACATAATTGTTATTTTGTCACATATCTATAACATAGTCAATGCTAATTTACATAATACGGTAATATTTACTGAAAATTTATCATAACTCAGCACACTTATCATACAGATGACGAACATATAGTCTAATGTAACAAAGATCTTACACAACATAGTAATAGCTTTCAACAAAATTTATAAAGCATTGCCTAACTATCAGAACCCCAACCATCAATTGCACCCAACAGTTTTAGTTAATCATAACATAAAATAGTTCTTTTGAATAAAATATAGTAAAGTGTAATAGTTTATTGACTTAAAGCAGTAAATCAGTAAATCAGTAAATCAAAATACCCGCTCCTCCTTCTCTCCCTCCCTCCTACCCTTCCATGATATTGATCTATCGATTCAGGCTCACATTTCGATTACTTCGGATTAAGCATAACATGTGTCAAGTTCCTTATATACATTCAATGAATATAAGATAACGAAAGAAAGTATTTCGAAATAAGTTAACGAAAGATAACCTGAACTAAGAAAATAACGATCAAATCCTAACACACCTTACGCACGACTAAACTAACATTAACAAAGTTCCATACCTAACATTAAAATGTTTATGTACTGTAGGCAATGTTAGTTACTTTACTGTTGTTAAGTATGGAACTTTGTTAATGTTGGCTGTTTATTCATGCGTAAGGTATGTTAGGTTTGTCGTTGTAAATTATATTCTTAGTTCACTTTATGATATGTTAACTTTATTGATGTTAAAACTTTGTTATATATTCGTTGGTCAGGATATATAAAGAACTTATTTTTATGTTATGTTTATCTAAAATGATACTCGAAATATAAGACTTGAAATCAATAGATAAAATAGACCAATAGATCAGGGAAGGGTGGGTGGGGAGGGGAGTGGAGGGCGGTGATTTGATTTACTGATTTATTAACTTACTGCTTAAAATCAGTAAACTATTACACTTTTTCCTATGATATTTTATTCAAAGAACTTATTTTTATGTTATGTTTGGATAAAACTTTGTTATTTTAATGTTATGTTTGAATAAAACTTTGTTATGTTTGCAGTTATTCGTTGGGGATTATGATAGGTAAGGTTATCGATAAATTTTTGTTTAATATTGCTATGTTAATGTAAAAACTTTGTTACGTTAGCATATATTCGTTGGTCAGATGATAATTAGACAGGTTATGATAAATTTTTGCTAAATATTACCATGTTAATGTAAAATTAACATTGATATGTTAGAGATATGCTTGAAAAAAGTGTGAATAGGTCACGTTTTGTACGCTGTGTTAGTTAGTTTCCTGTTGTTAAGTACGAAACTTTGTTAATGATAGTAGTTTATTCGGCCGTAAGGTGTGTTAGGTTTGTCGTTGTATATTATATTCTTAGTTCAGGTTATGCTATGTTAGCTTTATTAATGTGAAAACTTTGTTACGCTAGCATATATTTGTTGGTTAGTATATAAAGAACTTATTTTTATGCTATGTTAATCCAAAATGATACTCGAAGTGTGACCTGAATCAATTGATCAATAGAACAACAGATCACGGAAGGGTGGGAGGGAGTGGTGGGGAGGGGCTGATGGTTTGATTTACTGATTTACTGATTTACTGATTTAGAATCAATAAACTATTACACTTTACTATGATATTTTATTCAGAGAACTTATTTTTATGTTATGTTTGGATAAAATTTTGCTATGTTTGCAATTATTCGTTGGGAATTATATAGTTAGTTAAGGTTATTATAAATTTTTTGCTAAATATTACTATGTTAATGTAAAAAACGTTGTTACGTTAGCATATGTTCGGTGGTCTGTATGATATAATTAGAGAAGGTTATGATAAAGTTTTGTTAAATCTTACCGTGTTAATGCAAAATTAACATTGATATGTCAGAGATATGCTTGACAAAGTTGGAATAAGTTACGTTTTTGTATGCATTGTTAGTTACTGTACAGTTGTTTAGTAGAGAACTTTGTTAATGTTAGCAGTTTATTCTTGCTTAAGGTGTGTTAGGTTTGTCGTTGTGCATTATATTCTTAGTTCAGATGATGCTATGTAAGCTTTATTAACATGAAAACTTTGTTACGTTAGAATATATTCGTTGATCAGTATGATAATTAGACAAGGTTATGATAAATTTTGGTTAAAAATTGTCATGCTAATGTAAAATTAACATTGAAATGTTAGAGATATACATGACAAATTGTAAATAGGCTACGTTTTTGTATGCTATGTTAGTTACTTTACTGTTGTTAGGTGTGGAACTTTGTTAATGTTAACAGTATATTCGCGCTTAAAGTGTGTTAGGTTTGTCGTTGTACATTATATTCTTAGTTCAGGTGATGCTATGCTATCTTTATAAATGTGAAACTTTGTTACGTTAGCATATATTTCTTTGATCTGTATGATAATTAGACAAGATTATGATAAATTTTTGTTAAACATTACCTTGTTAATGTAAAACTAACACTGATATGTTAGAGATATGCTTGACGAAGTGGAAATAAGTTACGTTTTTGTATGCCTTGTTAGTTACTTTACTGTTGTTAAGTATGGAACTTTGTTAATGTTAGCAGTTTATTCTTGCTTAAGGTGTGTTAGGTTTGTCGTTGTGCATTATATCCTTTGTTCAGATGATGCTATGTAAGCTTTATTAATGTAAAAACTTTGTTACGTTAGCATATACTTGTTGATCAATATGATAATTAGACAAGGTTATGATAATTTTTTTTTTAAATATCACCATGCTATTGTAGAATTAACATTGATATGCTAGAGATATGCTTAACAAAGTGTGAATAGGCTACGTTTTTGTATGCTATGTTAGTTACTACTGGTGTTGCGTGGAACTTGTTAATGTTAACAGTTTATTCGTGCTAGGTGTGTTAGATTTATCGTTGTACATTATATTCTTAGTTCAGGTGATGCTATTTTAGCTTTATTAATGTGAAAATTTTGTTGCGTTAGCATATATTCATTGGTCAGTGTATAAAGAACTTTATTTTATGTTATGTTTATCCAAAATGATACTCGAAATATGACATGAAATAATAGATCAATAGAACAATAGATCATATAATTGATACTAGGGGTAGGAGGTACTAGGAGGGTGTTTTGAATTACGATTATTGATTTACTGATAGGGTATGTAAAACATAAAGCAATTTCAGTAAAAATATGACTTGAATCAATATATCAATAAATCAATAGATCAGGAAGAGGTGGGGAGGGTAGGGGTGGGTGGTTTGATTTACTGGTTTACTGATTTATTGCTTTAGAGTGTGTAAAAACGCAAATTTTTTACGTTATAAACATGAAAAGCATAAAAATTTTAGTAAAAATTATATTTTTTAAACCAAAAAAGTAAAAATAAATAAAAATAATAAAAACTTGCAACTAAATTTAAAAAAAAAAATTAAATTGAAAACAAAAAATTAAATTTAAAATGAAACATAAAAAGGTAAAAGTAGCAACGATGTTTATTGATCTATCACCAACTGACTCAGCATCGTTGTAGTAGGCTACGACCATTTTGTCCTGACTAAGGACCGACCAAGTGGAATTTTGCTGGGGCCGGGGCTGGGGCCGGGGCTGCCTCTGAATTTCAGCTGGGGTTGGGCCAGCTGGGGCCGGGGTTAGGTAAAATTAGAAATGTAAGTCAAAAACATTGAAAGTCTTAAAACTTAGGATGAAAATAAAATATAATTTCAATTAATTAATAATTTAAATTATAAAAAGGAATACATTTAATTAATTCAATTAAATAAATATTTTCGAAAGAAATTTAAAAATAAATTGATTTTCTCGAACACTCAGTTGTATTAAATATATATATATATTATTATAGTTATTATATATATATATGATATATATATATATATATATATATATATATATATATATATATAGAGTATAAATATATATATATATATATATATATATATATATATATATATATATATATATATATATATATATATATATATATATATATATATATATATATATTATTATATATATATATATATTTAAGAACTACTTTGTCGTAGTGATATATTTATTTCTTTAGAGAGGAAGTTCTTGGATTTTTTTTGTATTATGTTACTGTCAATATTTTATTGGTTTGAATGCACAACAGTTCAAAAGCATTAGAGACTTTAATGAAATAACAAAGAAAGGACGCGAGACTGTAAGAGTGGTCGGATTTTCTGATTTTCATCAGTTCGCGCTCGCTGTTTTCATGGTGCTGTTGAACATTTTTGATGTTTTCAGATATCATTTCGCAGGTACCCAGATAACTTACCATGCTTATTGTAGTTACCATATAACGCAAAAGGATTCATGATTTAGTGAGCTGAATTGTGTGATTGATATTTCCTGATCATCTTTATATTGTTAATACATTAGAATGACCCGTGTTACGCCCATGACTTCGTTGCCGATTCATGCCGTTCTGCAGGCCATTTCGTGTTGATTTTTTCAGGCTCCATATTTCGCCCATATAGTTTTACTGCAGTATTGTAGATGTGATATACAGCTTTGGGAGATTTTTTTCGTTTCAGGAGCTGATATCGTTTTTGTAGCAGATACATTTGGATGAATGAGGCGGCTGATTTTTTGTAATATTTGTTTTAACGAATATAATGGTACTGAGCAACTGGTGCAAAGGTTATTTTCGAGGGAAAGGTGCTATAGTACCTCTTTTTTGTTTTGTTAAATGCTTTTAAAGATGAAAACTCAGATATAAAGTGATTCGAGTATTGTGATGGCTTGCTTCGTGCCAGTTATAGTGAGAAATATACGAAAGGCACGGAGAAATAGGGATGACAGAACAGCTAATTTTGTGAATGATTAGATAGCCAATGTATATAGTTTGGTGCGAATGTTGGTTTTCTATACATAGTAAATTGCAAGTATTGTTGTTCCATGTGATTAAGGTATCGAGTGAAGCGTATTAGGAGTTGCCGGAAGGCGATTTCTTATCGCAGCGCTCGGAACTGAAGGATTTAAATAGAGCACATCGCTTAGCATATCATAGCTGGTAAATAGAGGGAGGGAAATATCTACATATCTAATCCATAGCCATTGTTTACTGCAGGGGGTAAAAGACATGGGGTGGCTCAAGCCAGTTCCATATTGCTACTGAGTGGCTGCATCCCATACTCAGCCGAAAGCTTGTTTGTATTATTTGCCATTAAAATAAAGAGTTAAGGCTGCAATGAGATTGGGCCTTCCTGTCTCATATACAAAAACAGCTCACAATCTCTCATTACAAATACAACTTTTTCATTTCCAATGGCAAATATTACAAACAAACTTTTGGCCTGAGTATGGGATCCCTACTGTCTCCCATACTCAGTAACATACATATGGCACTAACAGAATTTTATCATATTTTACCCTACCCTTTATTAAACAATAGTTTATGGATTAGATATGTAGATGACATTTTGTCTCCCTCCCTCACAACACCAACCCTAATGATGTCCTAAACTATATTAACTCTATTCATCCTTCAGTTCAGTATACGATAGAAATGCCTTCAACAACTCTATCCCCTTCCTCGATACCTTAATCACATGGAATAACAATCACTTGTAATTTACTATATATAGAAAACCAAAATTCGCAAACTATATACATTGGCTATCTAATCATTCCCCAAACACAAAATTAGCTGTTCTGTCATCTCTATTTCTCCGTGCCTTTCGTATATGCTCTCCCCCTCTTCTAGCACAAGAAACTAAATACATCCACAATACTTTCAAATCACTTTACTATCCTGAGTTTTTCATCACAAAAGCATTTAACAAAGCAAAAAAGAGGTACTATAGCACCTTTCCCCCGAAAAATAGCAACACCTCCTTTTTACCAATTCCTCAATTACCATTATATTCGTTAAAACAAATATTACCAAAAAATATTACCCTCATTCCATCAAATAACATCACCTTTAAAAACATTCAAACCCCCAAAACGAAAAGAAAATCTCCCAAAGTTCTATTTATCACATCCCTGCAATACTTGCAATAAAACATATATAAGTGAAACCATAGATTTGCAAAGAAGAAAAAATCAACATACAGATGACCTGCACAAGGACAGCATAAATTCAGCTTTAACAAGTCATAGGCGTAACACAGGCCATTCTATCAATATCAACAATATAAAGGTGATCAGAAATATCAATCACACGAACCATCGCAAAATCATGGAATCCTTTTGCATTTATAATAGTAACAACTACAATAAGCATCCCGGTGAAGTTAAGATATATTTTATACAAAATGAATATCTGAAAACATCAAAATATTTCAACAACACCATGAAGAAAATAGCAGACCAACTGAAACACACTTGAACTGATGAAGATCAAGAAAGAAATCCAGTCCCTTAGCCTGAAGAGGTCTCGCGTGTCGGGACGAAAATTAGCTTTTCCTTTTTAAAATTTATTTCATTAAAAAAAAAAAGTGTCTTTAACAATGTTTTTAATTTGTGTACATTTAGTAATAAAATGAAGTGACAGTAAAGCATAATACTAAAAAAGAATCCAAGGGCTTCCTCTCTAAAGTATATATATATATATATATATATATATATATAAATAGAGAAGAGAGTATATATATATATATATATATATATATATATATATATATATATATATATATATATATATATATATATATATATATATATATATATATATATATATATATATATATATATATATATATATATATATATATATATATATATATATTAATTCAATTAAATAAATAATTTTGAAAAGAGATTTCGAAAAATATTTGATTTTCTTGAAGATATTTACTTTAAATAAATAAATACATTAATATTTTAACAATTATATTTATTTCCTTTTCCGAATTCGTTTGATATATCAAATTTCGAATATATTTTTATGTTAAAAACTCGGAAAAATTTATGATAATTTCAATTTTAATTTGAATTCATAATAATAAAAAAGATTTTATTTAGGTATGTTTATATATATTTGCATCAATTTATGACAAAGGAGTAATAAAAAAAAAAACATATTTTTTTTTATTTTGTTTGATTTAACCCTCGATTATTTAGTGTAAATTTACAGTTAACCCGGTAGAAAACCCGGTTTTTCCTGATTTTGCCGGGGCTGGGGCCGGGGCTGGCTGGGGCTGGGGCCGGGCCCCGGTCGGTTCCTAGTCCTGGACACATGAAACTTGCTTCTTCCTCTATCCTTCCTCCTTCCTCCTTCCTCCTTCTTCCTTCCTCCATCTTCTTCTGTTTTACGTTCAGTGCTTTCTTCAGGGGACAACCCCCTCTGTGGGGTCTCCAGACAACCTTTGCGAACTTATAACCCTTGTATTCGAGTTCTACGACCTTATAAACATATATTTTGATACCAATATGAGACTAAACGAATGTTTAATAACTCGGCACTTCCCGGCTCCAGCACTGGTGCAGCTGTCAACTCCGACTCCTCTGACTCCGACTCCTTCCTCCGACTTTCCTTCTCTGACCTCCAAGTCCGACTCCTTCTCTCCACTTCTCTCTTATGCATTTCATTCATTTTTTCTGGGGACCCTCCTTCGGGAGGTCCCCGACACCCATTACGAGCTTATAATCCTCATATTCGAGATCTACAGGTTCGATAACATAGATAAAGACACCAAAACTGTATTATTATACAAATATTTAATAACTCGGCACCGCACTGGAGCCAGCACCGGTGCTGGCTCCAAATCCGAATCGTGATCCGAATCCGACTCCGACTCGATCCATCCGACCCGACCTCCGGCTCCGAATCCTATCACCAAATTTCAGCCTTCTACGAGCCAATTTTTAGGAGGGCAGCGGGGGGCGCACGTGGACGTAACCTATGTATATGTATGATCGCGTGCGCAAAAATCGATTCCATTCGGGATTCGATTTCAACTCAAAATAGACTCCCTTCGTGAATAGATTCTTCGATCGACTTGCTCAACGTCAAATAATAATAATAATAATAATAATAATAATAATAATAATAATAATAATAATAATAATAATAATAATAATAATAATAATAATAATAATAATAATAATAATAAGTATAATAATAATAATAATAATAATAATAATAATAATAATAATAATAATAATAATAATAATAATAATAATAATAATAATAATAATAACACGGAAGACCAATTCAACGTCAAATTTACTTTTCACGATAAGCCTAACCTGGAGTCTTCTTCCAATGCTTGCCGAGCGAATTTGACCTGGCGCTAATATCCAACACCCACTTAGGGGGGTCCTATCGACACCAAAACTCGCCTGTAATCAGTTTACCACACCAACTAACATTATACCAAGTTTCAAAACGATACAATAACTCTAAAATAGAAAAAAACGGTACCGACAAATGTGTAACAATACTAATATATATATATATATATATATATATATATATATATATATATATATATATATATATATATATATATATATATATATATATATATATATATATATATATATATATATATATATATATATATATATATATATAAAAAACTATATATATATAGATATATATGGTCAGCTTCTAGAAAGAGTTATTATTGGTCTATATTCGTGTTCATAACAGCTACTGTGAAAGGAAAACATCTCCTGGAAATGCTGGTCCACTTAGTGTGAAATGTAATATTAATATTCAAAATTACACAGATAAAAAGTAGTAAATATTTGAATTGTAAAATTTTGGATAAGAAAATGTAAAAATAAAATAAAAAATTATTGTTAATAATTATAGTAATATGATTAGAGGGCCTATTTAGAGACCTTTTATTGGTTACTCGTTAAAATAAATAGACTTTCTATTAAATTTTGCTTTTTTTTTTTTAACTAAAGAATACCCCAAGGGTATACCGCACTGATGGCAGGAGTCGTCTCGGCCTCGGGAACTACGGTGGAC
>JABUQX010087314.1:17500-24274 GCA_015478945.1 Trachelipus rathkii
TAAAAAATTTTAAAAATAAAAAAAAATTAAACAAAAAAAATTTTTTTAAAAAATTAAAAAAAAAAAAAATAAAAAAAAAAATTAAAATTTAAAGAAAAAAATTAAAAAATGAAACATTTTTTATTCTTTTTAAGTTTAACTTAAAAAAAAATACGGTTTTTAATATTAAATCAAACCGCCCCTCCCAGAGCCCTCCAGAGGCTTCGCCCCAGCTTCCCCAGCCTCCCCAGCCTCCGCGAGGGAGCCTCGCCACCCTCCCCTCTATGATCTATTGAGTCATTTGATCTATTGGATCTAAATTGATTCATGTCATATTTTGTATAACATAACAAAACTTTCATTTATTTTTGTTTTATATGCTTTAAACAGTTTGTTTTTACAAAAATTTTAACTGCTTTTCATATTATAACTTAAGAAATTTGTGTTTTTTGCAATACTCGCTAGAACCTGTAAATCAGTTAATTTAAAAACCACCACCACCCTCACCCCTCCCTTACCCCCCTACCCCAACCTTGGATATTTTTTACATTACATAAGTAAATATTTAACAAAATTTTATCAATAACCTTGTCTAATTATCATAGTGATCACTGAATATATGCTAACGTAACAAAGTTTTCACATCAATAATGCTAACTGTCATAATCAGAAACTAAGAGTATTAATGTAGGCAACGACAAAACCTAACACAATTTACGCACTAATAAACAGTTATCAACATAACAAAGTTTTTTACATTATAATAGTAATATTTAACAAAAATTTTATCATAACCTTGTGTAATTGTCATACTGATCAATGAAAATATGCTAACGTAAATAAAGTTTTCACGTCAATAAAGCAAACATAGCATCAACTGAATCTAAACGATATATAATGTCAATGGCAAAACCTAAACCCACTCCTTAGCGGCTCCGAATAAAAACTGCTAAACAATAACAAAGTGTTTCAATAACTTAACAACAGTAAAGGTAACGCGAGAGCAATGCATGCAGAACGAATATGCGCGAACTGTTGTAGTAAATATTCATGTTAATAAATCAGTAGCTACACTGATTGTTTTATTCATTTATTTTATTTTTTTAAATTTTAAATATCATTTCTTTAAAACTTTGTTTTAAAAGACTTTTATTTATTTTTGAATTTTTTTGAGAGAGAGAGCGAGAGAGAAAACTTTTATTTAACTTTTTGTCAGGGTGGGTTTACTTTCTATTTATTTTAATTTTATTCTTAAAACTTTTTCATATATTTCTGTAAAAAAAAAGTATCAAATTTTTTTAAATTTTAATTTCTTTAAAACTTTTTTGCTTTTACTAAATTTTTTTATGTTTTTTTTATGTTTATAACGTAAAAAAATTTACATTTTTTTTACATATCGCACACCCTAAAACAGTAAATCAGTAAATCAAGACCACCCTCTCTATCTCTCCATCATACCTCCCACCCCATCCATGAATCTATAGATCTATTGATTATTAGGATAGACAGCTGACCAAGCAAAGTTTTACACCCATGTTAAAAGTTAAACTATGAGCATAACATACTTAAAACAAAAATCATGGGATGCGCATGACAACTAGCCGTACGAGAGTAAATCACATGCACTAGCATCTTAACGCAATTATAAGTTTTAACATGGGGGGGGAAGTAAAACGACTTTTTTATTTTTATAACAAATATAATTTTCAATGAAAGAAGAGCATTAAATAAGACATAAATACATACCGTTTTATTTTAAACATTAATTTCTTCTATTCAAAAGGACAGAGGTTTCTGCATAAATTGATCAAATTCAAACAACCCTTTTGAAAGATGTAAGTATAAATAATAGACCCGCTACAGGCATTAAATCCATTCTTCGGCATACCAAAGGTTTCATTAGCACCATTCCTCTCATTCCAGAGAGAAGTAAACGTATCCAGGCTGATAGTTGTTAATGCACACCTGTATATCGCATTATACGGTAAACCGTATGTTTCGGTGTATACATTGTAGATTATCTCGTGCGCTATATGAATTAAGTCCTCGAGTATGTCGACCTCTTTAAGATGAGACGTTAATTCGTTTTTTATTTTAACCAAAACTGTAATATTTTCAGATGAATGAACAGTGAAACCTATACATGTACGAGCGAAGGTGATAGCATCGAAGGGTTTCCAATAGCTGCGTGCATCAATACTTTTAACATTATCAGATGCGGTAAAAACAACCTGTATTTTATTATAAACTCTCACACTGTCACCTCTGATAGATATTTCACCTGGATGCGATCCATCAGATGACACATACTTAGCATTTACCCAAGGTTCTATGGTATCGATAATCTTGAGGAATTCGTCAATCGAAATGAATAAAGGTCTATTATTTGCACCTCCGAATGGAATACAGGTAATATATCGCTCACCATTCGTTTGACGAAAAAAATATAAATACCACATCGTTGGGTATTACGAAGGTCCTCGTAAAGATATTTCTTACGAGCTTAAGGGCAGAATGAGATTTCATCATACCAGCACAGCAAAAAATGTCTTACTGATGAAAATCGTATGTATAAACTGACTCAAAAGATAATGAGATTCCTTCTTTCGACCAATCATGAAAACGTAAACATGTATACGTGGACGAACGAACCATTATTGGTTCAAATGAATAATATGTACAAGCGCTTAGATATTCGTTTTCTGATGCGTGTATGTATTTTCATGACACTGACCCAGAATCATATGCCTAACGTAAACAAAGTCTTCACATAATATAGGCTAACATATCAATAACCTGAACTCCGATATAATGTTCAACGACAACACCTACATACCTTAACTCACTGAATAAACAGCTAACATTAACAAAATTCCATACTTAGCAACAGTAAAGTAACTAACGTGTTGCACGCAGACCAGTACCTATTCACACTTTTTTCAAACATATCTCTAACATATCACAAAGTTTTTAACATTAACATAGTAAACATTTAACAAACATTAATTCAATTACCAACCTAATTATCCTACTGCCCAATGAATATATGCTAACGTAACCAATAGTTTTCCCATCAATAAAGCTAACATATTATAACCTGACACTAAGAATATAATGTACACCCGCAAACCTAACAACAATCTAAAACACGAATAACAGCAACATAACAAAGTTTCTACCTACTACAAGTAAAGTAACTTAACACTGCATTCAGACGTATCCTATTCACGACTTTTTTTTCAAACATATGCTCTAACAATCACTGTATTTTTACATTAACATAGTAACATTCAACAATAATTTACCATAACCTAACCTAATTATCAGATCAGTCAAGCGAATATATCTGATCTACACAGATTTTTCGACATCAAATAAAGCTAGAACATATCATAGCCTATAACTAAGAATATTAATTGTACAATTAACAAACCTAAACACAGCTCAAACCCGAATAAACGGTTAAAATAAACAAAGTTCCGTACTTAACGCACAGCAAAGTAACCTAACGACACAGCATGCAAAATTGTATTTTCATACCCAGGTCTTACGAAGCAATACGTTCCACCACGTTTTGTATTTGATCCTGTTTCACTAGAGGTTATACAGATACAAGTCGAAAAAAATTGTTCAACACTCCTCGCACTTTTACGAAACATTTACGCAATACCTATGATTCTTGTTTGGTTCGTTTTCGAAACATTTTGCAATACCTATGATTCTTGTCTGAAGATTCAACACCCTTTGAAAGGATGTAAATATAAATGTCACTTGCCAACACTAAAACATTTTTTCTCTGCATATTTTTGGTTGCAAAGCATTCCATTCTCAACTCGCTTCCGAGAGAAGTAAACGTATCTAAGGCTGAATAGTTATTATTTGCAACTCCTGTATATCGCATTATATATAATATAGGTAACCACATGTTCAGTGTAAATGATCATAGATTACAACCGTGAACTTATATGTATTCAAGTCCTCGAAGTGATGTCAACATAAGTTCAGATGCGAATGGGTATTCGATCATTTTTTTATTTTAATCAAAAGCTTTAAATATTTTCAGATGTTTTCGAGCTGGAAACCTATACAAAGGTACGGCGGGTGGCTGTTTGTGGCCAGAAGTTGCCCCATTGAATGGTGACCCTCCAATAGATGCGTACATTCAAGGCCTTTTAATCATTGTCCACACGACCAGAAAGCAGCTAATATTCTATTAGATCCATTCTCGACTGTCTCCGCAGTTAGATATTTCACTACGGGGCCTCAATGCATCGAAATAACACACCGCTCATACGGTGTTCCCAAGCTGCAACAATGTCGATAATCTTGATGAATTCTTAATTCTTCAGCAGAAATGAATAAGGGTCTATTTATTTGAAGCTATGGCTGGAATAAACAAACAAGGATCGGCTACCTATCGTTAACCGAAATAAATATAAATGATCACGATTAATTGGGTATACGACAAGGAACCTCGTAAAGATATCAAACATACAAGCCCGTAGAGATGCGAGGAAGAGTCATCCAGTACAGCAACGCGAAAACAAATGTCTTAACTGGGAATTCGTAATGCGGTAAGCAGTTCCTCAAACAGAAGGTAATGAGATTTTCTTTCAGTTCAACGACAATGACCCAATCACGTTCGATGAATTTGCCTCAACTACGCCCTCCCGCAGCACTCACCCCCCAACTTTTCGGAGATCTAAACGATGCATATGCAATATCCCTATGAGATTTCTTGTTCTGGGTTCGCGTATTTTCCGCGAACGATTTGGAACGGCAAATACTTGATTCTTGTTTTGGGTTTAAACAAAAGTTTCACACATTTAAACGTAACAACAGTAAGTATACTAACATAACATAACAAATTCGTACCCATATCATACATAACTTCTCTCAATGCAATACCTCTACGTGAGAGATATCTAGAGATGCAACCGTGTTAACTTTTATATTCTAAATCGCAGTAACACTACACAGAAACTTATCAGATCAGGGCTAATTACCATAACTAAACAACGAATATACGCTAACGTAATACATTAATAAACATCATTAAAGCTAACATAGCATAACCCCGAGTTAAGAAAATAGTGTTACATTACCGACAACTAACACAAACTTACGCATTGAATAAATCTGTCTAACATTAACAAAAGTCCGCATTAACATCAGTAAAAGTAAAACCTAACATTTTGCATGGCAAAACGTAACCTAATTCATGCTTTTTTCCCACCATTAATCTTCTAACATATGTAACACGTTTTAATTTAACATTTGAGACGTAATATTTAACAAAAATTTATCACAGTCTTACTATTATCATACAGAACAACGTAAACTACGCTAACGTAACAAGTTTTGTTTTTTTTTACGCTTAACATAGCAATAAATTTATAAAAATTTATCATAACTTTAACCTACTACATAATTCCCAGACAATAATTGCAAAACATAGACAAAAGTTTTATCCTGACATAGCATAAAAATAAGTTTTGAATAAAATATCGTAGTAAAGTGTAATAGTTTAATGATCCTACCTAAACCGCTAAATCACTAAAGCAAATCAAACCGTTCCCTCCCCACCCCTCCCCACCCTTCCATGATCTTGTGATCTGTTTTGATTCAGGTCCACATCTCGAGGTATCATTTCGGTAAACAGTAACAATAAAAATAAGTTGCTTTATATAGCTTACCACCAAATATATGCTAACAGTAACATTTTTTTCACATTAATAAAGTTAACATAGCATTATCAGAACTAAGAATATATTGTACAACGACAAACCTAGCACATTCACGCGCCTGAAAGGTAAACTGACTAACATTAATCGAAGGTTTCCATACTTATCAACAGTAAAGAACCTAGCACAGCGTAACAAAACGTAATCTATTACACTTTTTTCAATCATGATCTTTAACAACATATGTATTTTACATTTAACATGTAATATTTAACTAAAAAATTTAGCGTAACCTTCTCTAATTATCAAACTGACAGCGAGATATAAAGCTAACGTAACAGTTTTTTAGCCATTAACATGTTAAATTTAACAAAATTTAGCGTAACCCCTGTCAATTATCATCCTTGACAGACGAATAAAAGCTAACGTAACAAGTTTTTACTATTAAACAAGTAAGTTTAATCAAGAATTTCATTCATAACTATATCCTAAAATACTCATATGATTCCCGACGAAATAATTGCAAACACACAAAGTTTTATCCAAACCATAACATGAAAAAACGAAAGTTGTTTATCCAAACAGTAACACAGAAGAATCACAAAGTTTATCCAAACATAACATTAAAAAACAAGGCCGTTTGATAAATTACCATAGTAAAGTGGTAATGAGTTTTACTGATTGTTTAATGCTGTAATCAATAAATCAGTAAATCACACCATCCAAACCCTCTATCCCCTCCCCACCTTCTTAACAAAGTGTCCAAACTTTCAAGATACCAGCATCTTGAACTATGAATTGGATACTACATTCGTCAAAGTGTCAGTGGCATATCGAGTATAACTTCATTTGAACTATGAATAAAGGCGTAGACATCAGCAAAAATTCACTGTCAAAGCATCTAAAAATAACATTTCGTTATTACAGATCGAACGAATAAGACGCTAACATAAAATATTTTCCTGAACTAAAAACATATAGTACCGTAGCATGCCAGGTATACATTAAGCGTGAATAAACTGTAGACATTACCAAAGTATAACAATCTCAAGCTTTACTATAAACAATCTGATTAGGTTTGGCAACAGCGCATCATAGAGATGCGATTTGG
>JABUQX010087315.1:12500-17500 GCA_015478945.1 Trachelipus rathkii
ACTAGTAAAATGGAAGATAATGTACTAAAACTTATCTGCCTCAAGAAAACAGAACAACCGGGTAAGTAAATTTACGAGGAAAGTTTATAGTCCTTATTTTATGCACACACCCATACGAATAAATATATATATATATTTAGTGTTACCTAGTGTTGTGGTTTGTGAGCACTGATTAGGCGTAGAGTTTAGTTATTATTAGTAAAGGAGGAGTGGTCTATAGTAGTATTGCTATGTATTCTATATTATAGGTATATTCGTTGGGTGGGCTATATTGTGCTTTATGTGGTTCGTTATTGTCGCTCGTGGATCTTGAGGTATATAGTTTATTGATGATGCGCGTCTTGTTGATTTGCTTTGGTGGTGATGTAGTGTGGTGGTGGTTTGTCTGTTTGGCTCCGCTCGTGTGTTTTTGTACATCTGTGTTAGAGAGTGTTCCGTTGTGGGCGCTTCATACTCTCTCTGCTTCAAGAGTAGTGAGTGTGTGTTCGTGTATTATGTGAGTAGTTTGTGTCTGGAGAGTTATTGCAGTTTTGGAATAAGAGTATGTGAAGCGGATAGGAGTGTGTATTTTGTTTGCTATGATTAGATTATTCGATAGAGAAATTACTTCGAAACTTTTGAATCATGTCCGTCTACCACTGAAGATTCGATTGTGTGATACAAAGTGGTGTAAACACTTTATTATTATTAAAAAAAACAAAAAATATAAGTATGATAACTGCGGACGTCTGTAAAACCGAAAGGAGAGAAAGAGATTGATACATAAGGTATGGGAGTTTGGATATATAGCTAAGGTGGTATTATTATAGTCTAAGTCGGTAGGGGTTCTTGGGGGAGAGTGGAGATTGAGACTTGTGTGTTTGTTATTATTATATTAGGTTTAAGCTCTTTTTATTACAATACAGTTTTATTTGTGTACTTTTCAAATTGAGAGTTGGTGCTGGAGTCATGCTAATTCTATTTGTATGTATTGGAGAGCTCATCGCACGGACTGGAGTCATATACTATAGGTATTTTTATATTGTGAGTGAGGGGTATAGTATATATATAGTATTATTTAGTATGTATATATATATTTATACTGTTTAGTGAGCGTATTTATAGGTATTATATCGCTAATACTCATTCGGGGTATTTATGCGTGGGGAGTGAGTATTCGTACTTTATCCCCTATATATATATATATATATACTATATATATATGATATATACTATAGCAGCTTTACAGTATTTATTTATTTTATTATTTACGTGTTGTTATATATACACTTATTATATGGTGAGCTCTAGTGAGGTGAGTGAGCTACTCTTTGTGACAGTATATTATTATATACGTATTTTATTATATTTATACTGTGGAGTTATTATACTGTATTACTGAGTATGGGAGTCATACCCGTTAGTCATATATTCTCATAGGTGTGTAGCTGTATGTGAGTTTCCGTTTACTAGGGGTGGATGTAGTATAGCTATATATGGTAATATATAGTATATATATATTATTGTGAAAATGATATTGTGAGTTTGGTATTATATATAATATGTATATATTCCCTTATCACCCGGTCATGTTTCGGCACAGTGTGAGTGAGTGTCTGTATATATCGAATTTTTGTCTTCTTGGTATAAGTCTTTCCTATAAATGGTTGGCTGCATGCCTGGTGAACGTGAGGAAGATGAGATTTGCTGGGTTGTGTTTTACTGCGCCAATAATGTTTTACTATGATATTTGTGTGTGTGGTGTGTGTGTGTGTACCTGAATGCTTTATCAGCTAGAGTGAGCTCATACAATGGGGCTGGATATTTTCCCAGCATCTTTGAACACCTCTAAGTATTTCCCCTGTCATCAGCTTTTCTGAGTGGTGTCCATCATATCGGGTGCTCAACTTTATGGGACGTGTTACCGATATTTGTTCGCGCGCGTCCATCTGTATCGTCATCAACAATTTCTCTTTTGCACTTTCCACATAACATTAAACTTAAGAAATCTTTTAAAATATGCTTTCCTAATAATATTATTATTATTTAATAATGATAATAATAATGATATCATATTTTAATTTAATGAATTAAAATTTAAGATGAACAAGACGAGTCAAAATGATAGGTGGTGAGAGATATTTTCAGGGGGGTTCAAACCCCATGAAGCTATAACGGCTTTCTATATATATATATATAATATTATATTTATATAATACTTGCGTGGTTAATTTATATTGAGTTAGGCCTAGTTTAGAGTAATTATGGTGGGTTATATATTTTTAAATTATTATTATATTTATTATTTTGAGTATAAATGTCTCTATTCTTTATATAGTTTTATATATTTATGGTTATATAAGAGAGAGATGAGGAGAGAGTATTATTATATTTATTGAGAAAGAAGAAGAGAAGGAGAGAGAGAGATGAGAGAAGAGTATGATTGTAGTGTGAGTATTTGTAAGATGATGATTGATTGTATTTGGAATGAGTTTTTTTATTTTTTTGTTTAGTTATGATGTTTGATGATTATTTTGTATTTTGAGATTATGTTTATGTATGGTGTTTGTTTTTATTTTTTGTTATTTTGTAGCATTATTGTATGTTTTTTTTTGTGGTTTATTTTATTTATTATTTTATGTGTGTGGCGTGGGTGTCTTAGAGGATAGTATTTGTGATAGTCGCTTAGAGGTAGAAATGTATGTTAGGTTGCTTGAAACTAATACATGTTGATTCCCTGCCAGCTCCGTATGTATATTTTGGCTGGTCATTAAAAATTTGTAAGAATAGTTCGTATGTGATTGGGAGAACATAAATAATTGGTCTCTCTGGTTGGGTGGTAAGAGTTGGCTTGTGGGGAGGTATCAAGTTAATAAAAAAATGTAAAGAAAATAAAGAGTTAGGAAACCCAAAAATAAGAGACAAAATGAATTATTTATTTTTCTAAATTTTACAATAATATTGGTCCACATGAACTTTTAGTTTTTATCAATAATTTCTTAATATCTTCGAAAAGAAAGAATTAGTTGAAAAAAATATTGGAAAGACGTGAAAGTATATTTTTTTGGTAATTGAAATCGTTTTAAGTAAAAACGTCCAAAATATAAATTTTTATTAAATTTATTAAACAATTGGTATGAAGCGCTAAAACTGGAATCGCCGTTCTTTTGGAAAATATGGGATCAAATTATATAACGTTGGAATTTTTTTACCCATTAAATTACTAACTGGCAACTGTTTTCTAAACATTTTATGTTCATGATCTCTCGTGAATATCGATCTTCATAATCTTCGTGAAGATCGATCTTCAATTATCTTCGTGAAAATTATGAAAATCGATCTTCATAATCTTCGTGAAGATTATGAAGAATCGATCTTTCCATAATCTTCGTGAAGGATTATGAAGATCGATTTGCATAATCTTCGCGACAGATCGATCTTCATAAATCCTTCACTGGAATTTTATTGTTCATAATCTTCGTGAAGATCGATCTTCATAATCTTCGTGAAGATTATGAAGATCGATCTTCATAATCTTCGTGAAGATTATGAAGATCGATCTTCATAATCTTCGCGAAGATCGATCTTCATAATCTTCGTGAAGATCGATCTTCATAATCTTCGTGAAGATCGATCTTCATAATCTTCGTGAATATCGATTTTCATAATCTTCGTGAAGATCGATCTTCAAATACAGGCGACCTCCAATGAAAAGGTTACGGAACGGATAACATCCAGCACAATTGAACTCCCTCTTCCAACGTTATAACGTGCTATTAAATAATATACATTATAAGTGATCTTTGGTAGGTAAATTGATCCATAATTTCCCAAACGAACGGGGGGAGGAATTAAGTAGTTTAACACTCAACTCATTACCATTTTTCTTTGTAAACTTTTTTATAATATTAGATTTTAAAAGTCGTTTTTAAAATGTAACATACGTTTTTTTTTTTTATAAATTAAAACTTTATTTAACTATTTAAATCAATGTCATTACCACAAAATAAACTTCGCATCTCTTTCAGCTTCTTTCCCTAAACATTATTTTTTAAATTCTTTCTTTGGATGCATAAGGAATTAAGGCTGTAATTACTAGGCTTGGTGAAAATTTCTTATTGTATAAATTTGTAGAACTAAATTTACTTTCCTTAATCTTCTCAATGGTTGTATTTCTTGCTTTTTTTTTTACATTTCTACGTATGTGATGAAAGTGAGCTTATTTGCATATTTAAGTTCTCTCTCTATTTCGATCATCTACTCTCTCTCTCTCTCTCTCTCTCTCTCTCTCTCTCTCTCATCTCGTCTCTCTCTCTCTCGTCTCTCTCTTCTTCTCATTCTCTCTCTCTCTCACACACACACACACACACACACACACATCACAAACACACATATATAAATATATATAGTATATATAATATATATATATTATATTATATATATATATATATATATATATATATTATATATATATATATATTATATATATATATATATATATCTATATATCAGGACTGTTATGTTTTAAGAATCCGTCAGTTTTGATTTTTTTTTTGTTTTTTTTTTCATCTATTTTCTAGTATATGATCCTAACAGTCATTTTAAGGGGGGACGGACATGATTCAAAAATATCTAGGACCAGTTACGTTTTTTACGACCCCGTCAGTTTTAATTTTTTTTTTTTTTTTTTTAACTAAAGGAATACCCAAGGGTAAACCGCAAAGATGGCAGGAGTCGGGGTCTCTCGGCCTTCCGGGGGAACGACAAGGGCTAGCGACTATTCCCCCCTCCGGGAATGGGTCTCCGAAACCCCCGCTCTTTGGTATTTGGGTGTCGCGGGGGTTCCTCCGCCCTCCCCTACGGGGTATGGCGAAAACGTCCCCCTCCCCTGTCCCCCGTCGGCTCGAGCCCCCTAATTTTTTTTTTTTGTTTTAATAGTGTAGAGTGAGAGCAGGAGAGAGAGATTGGAGTTGGTTTGTGTTTTGTGGTGTTGACTATCTTTTGTCAGAGTTAGGAGGGCT
>JABUQX010087316.1:0-23556 GCA_015478945.1 Trachelipus rathkii
AATATATTTTAATACTCAAATGATTACGATTAACGGATGTAGGGGAAATATTAACTCGTTAACGTTAGTACTTCTTTTCGAAATTACGAAAGCGTTAAAAGTAACGAAAAAATAATGTTTGTGGGTAAGATACGCTTTAACGCGTAATGCCACCTTTGTATAATATATATTAATAATATACTTATATATAGTCGAGTGCTATAAGCGTACATCACTAGTTTTTGAACGTCGCACTACAGTAAAACAAATTCAGATTTGGAAATCAGCGAAAAGTCAAGAGTCGGTGTTAATTTCGTATTTATTCTATTTTTTTTATTTTTTTATCTTCGTTATTTATAAATACCAAATTTCTCTAAGCATTGAGATTTTTTATCAATTTAAAATTAAGTCACAGGCAAATTGCCAGCCACGACTGAAAAAGAATAACGTGAACAACATTCTTCATACTATAGTATTTTAATATTTATTGTATCATATTATTATTTTATATTTCAATAGTAAAAAGAAAAATATCTCCAAAGAAATTGTAGACTCTCACTACAAGATAAAATAATTTAGAAGAATTTAAATTTGGAAACGTATTTTAATTTGGTAAAAATCTTTTTCTTTTCTTGAAATTAATGTAAATGCATATTGTATGTAAGGTATATTCGTTTTTTTTTTTTTTACTAAGGAAAATACCATTGGGGGTAAACCGGCAAGATGGCATGTAGTCGGGTCTCCGCCCTGGGGCACGGGACTTCGATAATATCCACACCTCTGTCCCCGTCGTGACCCCTAATTGGAATATAAAAAAAAGAAATTTCTAAAATCTTCCGATAAACCTGTTTGCGTCATAAAAAAAAATATAAATTAATAACCCCGTCCTTAAATTTTCCCCGCTGATTCGAATATAGATTATATTTACTGAAATGGGCTGCGGTCTCGGTTACATATGTCAGCCTCTTAAACACCTTAATCATATAATAAAATAGTATATATATCAATATATAAATAATATATGAATAATTATATATATATATATATATTAAGTATAAAATAAATATATATTAAATATAATATATAATATATAGATAATTTAATATATATTATATTAATATATATTTATATCTATATTTAATATTTATTATAGGCCTATATTATTATATATATATATATATATATATTTATTTACCTTCTATTGACCCTAAATGGGATATTTTTTTCTAAGCTCAATCGGACTGTAACTAGCTGCACTATTTACCCTACACCTTTGACAAACGAATGAAGGGTCGGCACTCGGCACTGTTGGCAGAAGAGTTATGAGAAATTCTGAATCATCAGTCTTGACTCAACGTTGCCAAATTGCATACACAAGATAAACCCACAGAATCGCCTTAAATTTCTCTACGTTTCTCTACAGTGATCAGAATTTAACATTAGAAATTTCTTTTGTCAACGTTGCCTTGCAATAAGTTAATATGAAAAACAACATAAGATAACTAAGTAATGAAGTTGACAAATTATTTATTTAGCTTTGATGTGAAAAATAACTATTACTTCAAAATTAGTCATCCTACTTTCAGTTGTTGATATTAGATTTAATTGAAGGAAATAATTTATTTATTTATTTTTTTCATTTTTATTATGGCCTATTACATTAACTTCACCATGCATAACAAAAGGAAAGTAACATATAGTTAATATGGAATGCCATTTGGCTCACTATCTTTATTATAAAAACTTCATACTCAGCAGTTATGAAATAAAACTATAATGCAAAATACTCTGCAGTCTGCAAACAGGACTTACAGAAATACTGGGGCTATATTTTGATAAAGTTTCATACTGAAGAGCATCAAACCGTACTAATAATATTTAATATACGTAAAATATGTACATCTGACAACAACAATAGTACCTAGGAAAGTCAATAGGCAAGGCCCATACGTACACAATTATTTCTTAAATTATACCACAATCTAATAATTTAGATTTGTGATGTATACTTGAGACACCAATGCTGATTATAAAATATGTACATCTGTCAACAACAATAGTCGACAATAGTCAATAGTCAGGAGGACTCGGCAGAATCAATCTTCCGTTAACATGTTTAAAACATGAGGTTTTAACGTCTAATTTTATGCGTGTTTATGTGCGTTCGTAGCTTATATACACGAGTATAAATATACTATGTAGGTTATAATATATATATATACATATATATATATATATATATATATATATATATAATATATATATATATAATATAATATATATATATATATTATATATACGGATGAAAAATAAAATATATAAAATATCAATTTATTATATATATATATATATAGGAACTTCTCCTTTAAAGGGTAGTTAACCGATATATATCGAACGAACAATGTAATCGATTTTTTTTCGATTATTTCAATTCAATAGTGCGAAAAGTTGCCAATAACAGCTTTTCTTTTTTTTTAACTAAAGGAATACCCAAGATTAAATAGCAAAGATAGAAAGAGTCAGGTCTCTCGGCCTCAGCGCGCGACGACGGGCGCCGGGACCTCGTCCCCCCCCTCATGTTCCCTCCGTCGCGCTCGAGCCCCTTAATAAAGAATAAAAAAAGAAAATTATAAAAAAAATTAACAATAAAAATTAACATGATAAAAAAAAAAGCAAAACTTGTGGAAACTCTCGATGTTTCTATGCCGTGGTTTAGCTTAACACGTCACACTGCAGCAAGCACACAATTGTGGAAACATAGAGCAGATTCTGCGATCTGAATTTTTTGTAACAATATTGTTTTATTTTCAATTTATCTATCTATTTGTTATTATTAATTTGAACAATATATATTTTAACTCAAATTATTAATTTTATATCAAAATTTATTTATTTTCTTCAATTTCTTTTTAATTATATTAAATAGCAGCTTCTAATTCATTTCTTTAATGAATCCCCTAGGACTAAATTAAATTGTTATAGGACACAGACATGTTAACACTCTAAAATGTCCTACTAAATACTGTTGACGCATGCGCTAACAAAAAACACTGTAGGGTTCGCATAGGGTCCGCCGCACGATATTTCGATATCATTGACTATTTATCTAAACTTCCTTTTAAAGGAGTAGTGCCTATATATATATATATAATATATATATATTTATATATATATATAGATATAAATTATATATATATGATATATATATAATATATATAATATATATATGATAATTATATATATATTATATATATATATATATGGTCAGCTCTAGAAGAGCCACAATCCATAGCCTCAAAAAACTACAACCAGCTATAAGAAAAGGAATTCATTGCTGAATGCTGTGGTCCAATTTAGTGCGGAAAATGTAAGAAAAATAAAAAAAAATATATCTCAAAAAACTACAATAGCTACAGCAGCGAAAAGGATACATTTTTGGAATCCTCGTAAAATTTTGGATGGAAAAATGTAAAAAAAAATAAAAAAATAAAAAAAATTATGGTTAATAATTATAGTAATTTTATATATTAGAGGCTATTTAGAGACTTTATTGGTACGTCGTTAAAAAAATAGACTTTCTATTAAATTTGCTTTTTTTTTTAACTAAAGAATACCCCAAGGGTATTACCACACCGATGCAGAGTCAGGCGGTCTCTCGGCCTTCCGCGGAACTACGGGGTAGGACTAATTCCCCCCCTCCGGGGATGGTCTCCGGACCCCCGCTCTTTGGTATTTGGGTTCTGTCGCGGGGGTTCCTCAGCCCCTCCCCTACGGTATGGAAAACGTCCCCCCCTCGGTTCCCTTGTCGGCTCGAGCCCCCTAAATGCCTTGTAATACCTTTAAAAAAAAAATAATTTATTTTATTTCCCCCCACCCCCCCAAAAAAAATAGACCAATTTTTTTTTTATTTTTTTTTTTTTTTTTTTTTTTTTACATTTCCCGAACCAAAATTTTTACAAGGATTCAAAAAAAATGTATTTCATTTCCCTGTAGCTTTTGTAGTTTTCGAGGATTTTTTTTTTTTTTTTTTTTTTTTTTTTTTTTTTTTTTTTTTTTTTTTTTTTTGACAGTTTCCTCGGATAAAATTTTGCCGGAATTTTCCAGCAATGTATTCCTTTTTCCGGGTTAGCTGTAGTAGTTTTTGAGATATGGATTGTTGCTCTTCTAGAGGCTCTATATATATAATATATATTATAATATATATATATATATTATTATATATATAATATGATATATATATATAATATATATATATATATATATATATATATATGATATATATAAATATATATATATATCATTATATATATATATATTATATATATATATACTATATAATATATATATATTATATATATATATATAATATATATATATATATGGAATTTCTCCAATGTTATTTGACTCAGCACACCAGGGCAAATAAAGAGTTCTTCTACAGCAAAGTTTTATTTTGCCACACTGGTGGACTTCTAACCATTAATCAGACTCAGTAAAAATCGCCTAAAAAAAACATCATATAAAAAATTAGAAACATATAATGGGAATAATATAAAACTCATTAATCATACAATTAATTGAACACTTTTATAATGCTGATAATTTTCCATATGTAGCAGTTCTGAAGATGATTACATAATGATTCTTTGAATTAACATTTACATGCATTTATATTTTGTACAATAAAAGTTTCATTTTACTCTTTATAATTTACAACATATTAAGAATAGTAGATTATTTTTATACTCTTTGCTATAATTAATTTGATTACACATGTTTCTTACCTCTTACTTATATAGAAATTCTTTCTTTACGCAAAGTGGAATTCTCTCATCTCTAATGGCTCGAGAGATGTAAGGCAGACTTACATCCAAGCATTTTTGAAATATAATTTAAAAAATAACTCGTAAATAGAAGTTTAAACTAATACATACATATATATAATTATATATAATTGTATTATATAATCAGTATTATATATATATATAACTGTATATATATATATATGAACTAATAATATATATATATATATAATATATAATATATATAATAGATATATATAGAAATATATATTATATATAATAAAATGGTTGATTGTTGAAGTCGAGCATAGCCTACGAAATTGAATTTATTAACACTTTATAAAACTATGACTGTTGCAAACTTCCCATCAACCACCGGGAAAAAAATAGTAGTATATATATATATATAATATATATATATTATATATATATATATATATATATTATATATATATATATTATATATTATATAATATATATATATATAATATATAATATATATATATATATAATATATATATATATATATATGAAGCATAGGGCTCTATAGGTTTACATTTATATCACAATCACCAAAACATCTTGATAGTTTGACTAGCCACAGGGAACTGATGCGAGCTCCTTGTAACCGAGAGGAAACGACCAGCGTCCATCTCATTTACAAGGCCATACCTGTAAGTATTGCGTTGGCTTGCAAGCGAAAGGATTCTTAAAGTATGACGCATTCTAATTGTTTCATGAATGCATAGCTTACCAAATATGGTATGCATTTGAATTAAAGAGTAATTGTGAGGCAATTACGATAAAGGTCTCCCCCTTAGAGAGAATCTTGAACGTTAAGATTGATTTCAATTAGAATACGTCACTTGGTTTTCAGAAGAGGTAATAGCTCGAGGGTTAGGAAGAGGCATAGGAGGTCTTGGAAGTAAAGACAAGCGTTGGACAGGAGCTGGGGAGCTGGGTCGAGATCTTATCTGAACCAGGTTGTTTAAAGGTGTATCTTCAGGTGTTAATTTATTCGAACATTGGGTGTTGGGATGGCCTGAAGTGGAATGCTTTCAGTTGGTGTTGGTACCTTCGGCATACACATTTTGCAAAGGATTACTCTTTTAGTCCAAACGAAATACGCGATGACAAGAACTATAATGAAAAAGATCGTGCCAGAAGTTCCTCCTCCAATATATGGGATGAATTTAATTTGTGGGAAGTACGGTGTGAAAGGATGCATTGTTTGATTTAATTGATCAATCTTGATTCCAATGGAATTTCTTTTTAAAGTTTGAAACTGGTTACGGAACAAAACAGAAAAAATGCTTAGGTAAAAGCAAGCGCTGAAGAATAAAGAAGTTGAATAAAACGTTGGTCAGAATAAGAAATTAAGGAAGAAAGGGTTAATATTCTTTTCTAGGTGGATAGGATTCTTAAACTGAAACTTAGAAGAGATGAAGCACACCGTGAGAATTTAGTAAGACCATATCAATAGACATGCTGGATAGAAATTGGTTCTCACATCGCATGAAAGCCTAGTTTTGTTCTGAAAAAAATAAGCGGTGGAAGCTGTCCTAAAGCGACAGTATTAAGCTGTTCTGATAGACCTATATTCTGCAATTAGGCCAGTGCGAAAAATCATTAGTGAAAATTCAGATTAGAGATAGTAAGCAAGAATTGCATCACGATTGGAAGCAAACACTTGGACTGGGACAAACGCGCTAATTGGCCTACAGTCGACAAAGATCGTGAGCCGATTCCTTAATATAAGTGTATCTCCGATTCCCATAATTCACGAAAAAATAGTTATTGGGGCCGTTATACATAACTCGAACTAAAGATTGATTTAAAGGAAGATGAGTAGGAAAAGGTATTAGTTTATACGAGATGAAAGTTTCTACTGAAATGAAGAACAAGCGAGATAGGTTATAACTCCAACAAATCTTGATTAATTGTCTTCCTTTAATTACAATTTTTCTCATTTATTTAATAAAATTATTTTCGTTTAAATAGATTAATTTAATTCAGTACAAAAGGTAATAGGAAGATGGGAGAAAAAAGTTGCGAGTTAGTTATCTTATTTTTAGCTAATTGAAGTGAATTTATCACTAATTGGTGGATTTGATGAATATTATGAACCGTTTGCTCAATTAGATTTATTAACGCCCTGATACTTCCCAATTGGTTTATTATATTGTGCGTAGCACTTAGACTACTCTGAAATTCAATTAATTTTTGTAAGCTATCCCTGAAATTTATTAAAGTACGAGTATTCGCTTTTAACTGCTCTTTTAGTTCGGTATCAATAAGTTTGAGGTAGAAGCATAATTACCTAAGATGTTATCTTCTTTCGAAGTAGCTTTTACCTTGTGTTTATCCGTAGCAGTTGCCAAGAGAATGTTTGAGACGACTCTCCAAATTCAAAAAGCGGCTCCGGAGGGATTCCTTTTTTGATCTTCAGAGATCCAGCAATTCACTTACTTCGTTCAATTTCTGGGCTAACACTTTTACTCGAATGGTAAGCTTGAATTCCCATTGGTGAGCCCTTTGTGTGATTGAAACATTCAGAAATGTATGGTCTCGAACGATGGTAAAAATGATTCTTTGACGTTGGTTACCAGTTTAGTCGTCTTGAAGATAGTTTCTTTAATGTCTGAAGGACATTCTAAGGATAACTAGATCGAGGTATCCTTCTATGAAGTTGACTTCTCCTGTACGATTATAGAACTAAAACCACGTAGAATCTTTGTTCTTCTTTTTCATTTATGCAGAGTGCTGTTGGCATGTTGATACGATTTGAGGAGTAGCAACAAAAGCTGGTTATTTCCGAAATTCATTTCTGAAATATTTATACCTTTTCTTGTTTTGAATAAAATTTTAAGTCTGCCTATGTTTAATTAAGACTTTAAAATGAAGTGGTTAGTTAAAGCGGTTCGCGTTTTATTTAACTAAACTAAATGCTTTCTTAACTATAATCGAGTTAGTTGGCTTAAAATCTAAATGTAAGAGTTTTAAACCCAAACGTTGTATACTACTTAATTACTTATTGTTTTATTTACTAGTTAGTTATATTACTTACTTACTTACTAGTTAATTTTTTATTAGTTGCTTACTTATTTACTTACTTACTTTATTTATTTTTTGTTTCTAAATAGAAAAGTTTTTTGGATTTTTATTTTGTATTTATTTTTATTTTTTGTATAAAATGCCTGTCCCCCCCTTGTCTCGAGAGCGAAACATATTTTTAAAAAGGTTGCTTTTTTAATATAAAAAATGAGCTAAAAAACAGTATTTAATTACTCATGGGGGACAATGTATCGAACTTAAATATTTAATTCTTAATAGGTGAAATTTATGAATATGTATGAATCCCGACTAATTCCTTAAATTTTTAAGAATATTTACTAATCCAAGCTAATTTTCTTAAATTTATGACGATCGTCGTCTAATCCAGTCTAAGGGTTTTCTTAATCCACTAAGTATATCTTAACTAAAAAAAAAAATTTTAGTACAAACGCGAAGCGAAATGTACTTTCATCATATTCTTAAAACTAAAAGTATCGTTCTTAGACTATCAGAGGAAAAAGAAAACAGTGTTTAAACTACACACATTTTGTTTTAAATCTAGGAATATACAGAAGTATATACAAAATTGGGATGAACTAGTAACCAGGAGGCCAAATACCAAGTTTTTCCTCCGCGGACTGTGGTGTTCAAATCCAATCGAACATGAAGGCCTGCGACAGGAGTCTTCGCTAGTAGTCTCCCGTGTTGTCACTTGCCACCTCGGCGCTGTTGCTGTAAAAGCTTTCCTTCATCCTTTTGTTTGACTCGGGTAACTCGGGTGTAGAATCTTCTAGGACCAGTGAACAGATATGCGGCCTTGTAAAGAGGCGATCTGTTTTCTGTTATCTGGGCTATGAACACCTTAGGAGCATGAATCTTACGACCCGTGGGAATGGGCGTAGTGGCCACTTTCACTGGGAAATTCGAATTTCCACAGGAATTTTTCTGGCAGGGGCTCCACCATAGCTCCATACACCTCACCTTCGTGTGCCGGTGGCTCCTGAGAAATTTCTTGAACAGGGTTTTCTAGTGAAAGTCTCTTGTCTGAATAGGATAATGGATCGGCTAAACCTTTTCTCGAACCGCAGGTTGGAGGAGTTTTCGAGAAGTCAGTTTTAGAGTGAAACACTAAATTCACTGTCTGGACGCGCTCTTCCGACGACTTACATCGCTGTATCTTCTTCTTTCTACAATCTCATCGCTAAATCTTCTTTCTTCCATGGGTTTACTTTCTCTTACGGGTTCCACCGGGGTCGGTTGTTGTAGGAGTCGGATGGCTCCAAGAATTCGTACTGCTCGGTACCGGCTTGAGGTGGGGGAATAGAGTAAGAGTTGTAGATTCTTGCTGAGATTGCTGCGGGATAAGAGTTGCCGAAAGTAGCTGTGTCCATATGAATTTGTGGCTTATGAATTTGGCAAAAGAATATTGCGAAGCACACTTGAGCTGTGGGAGGAGAAGTCTTCCACTTCATTACTTCTTCTATTCTTTCGTCTCTTCTGCTTCTCGTCTTCTTCTACTTCTTCGTCTTCTTCCCCTCTGCTCCTCTTTCTTTCTCTCTCAGAGACTCGTTGGGTCACTTCTCTGTTGTCTTTCCTCAATTCTTTCCCTTTTTTTT
Source organism: Trachelipus rathkii (assembly GCA_015478945.1). NCBI lineage: Eukaryota > Metazoa > Arthropoda > Malacostraca > Isopoda > Trachelipodidae > Trachelipus > Trachelipus rathkii. The sequence goes on from JABUQX010087316.1 coordinate 9,452, forward strand.
TCTTTGGAGCTCAACAATTTCTTCCACTGCGTGGGGATTCCAAACCTCATCGTTCATGAAGTTTCAAAATGTGACTCCGTCGAACTTTTCTGCTGGATCACCTTGCGTGTCCACAGGACTGGGAAGGTTCGCGCCTGATCTAAACAAATACACCATCAGTTTTTTTAGGTTCCCTTAAACATCGGACAATATATGGTCCTTCAAAACTTGGGACATAACTTCGAACTTTGATGAGGCGGTTTGACTGCTCTAATGAAAACGTAGTCTCCTATTTTAAACTCTCTTTGCTTGGCCCTCTTGTGTTGTTGCTCCAAAGTTTTTGTGGTTTCCGCTTCTAACTTCTCTCTAGCCAAATCTCTTATATAATCGATCCTCTCTACTATCGTATCTACTTCATCCGAAATGAATCTCATTTTCTCTGTCTTATTCACAAATGGTGATACGTAATCAGGCATCTCGTAAGGGAGCCTTTTTATGTAACCATGTAAAAGGAAGTGGGGAGAAGACCCTATAGATCGATTATACGCGGAATTGATAGCGATTTGGGCAAAGCTAAGGTATTTATCCCAGTCTCGGTGATTGCATTCACGTAATGCCGCAAGAAAGATTCGATATCAGCATTTATTCTTTCCACAACACCATTTTGGGATGGTTTGTAAGGCAAAATTTCCACCTTCTTTATCCTCCACGCCTTACATAAGTCCTTAAATACCTGGCTCGTAAATTCCAAGGCATTGTCAGAGACAAGCAGTTGAGGGCACTATGTCTACATATGACCCTCTCTTGCAGTGCTCTGGCACATTCCCGCTGGGGTCCGTTCTAGTTCTTACAAGCCAACTAATTGCGACATACCGCTGTCAAAACGTTCGTCGAAATACTAGATGTATTGGCTCCTGATCTGTACAAGCTGGCAATATTCCATACTGTGCAACATGAAGGACGCGTGAGAAGGTGTGTATTTGCAGCGGCCATCTATTTTGATCTCTGCCACAGGGGTCTAGGACCCTTAGTTCTAGCGCGATGCATACACATGACTACAGTACTTTCTTTACTAACTTTTGAGATTCCAGAAAATAGTTATTTTTTCCTCTACTCTGCTTTCAGTTCTTGTGCTGACCCCGTGTCGCTAGCTAGTGAAGCGTTGCACTGGTCTATCACACTGTAAACCATACGTCCGGGACGTGTACAAGATAGGGTTTTGCTTCCGCTGCGCGTAATGGTAAGATGAACTTTTATTAAATGTGGCTGCGGTGTGTTTCTTGGATTCTCTTCGCCATTTTACAATTTTCTACACGCGGACATTTCTCTGTTCTTTGAATGAAAAAATTTTCCCGAACTCAACGCAAACTATTCGAGGACTTTTCTGTTGTTTCTGCTTTCTCTGTGTTTCTCTGTGTTCGCTATTTCTGTTGACAGAACACATTAGATGCCGGATGCCTACTCAGATAGTCTGGGGCAACATTATTCTTTCCTTTCTTGTATACTATGGTGGGTGAGAAACTGTTTACTAAGAGATTCCATCGAGCTAAACGGCCGGTCTGCTGCTTATTTCTAAAAATAAAGCAGAGAGGTTGGTTGTCGGTGATGATAGTGACCTTATAGCCGAAGATGGTGTTCTTAAACTTTTGCAAGCAGAACACCACGGCTAAACATTCCTTTTCGATCGTATCATAGTTTAACTCACTGCCCCTGAGTGTCCGGGACACGAAAGATAAGGGCTTCTCTTTCCCTTCATCTGTCAGTTGGTACAACACTCCCCCTATCCCGTAATTACTAGCGTCTGTGTTCACGAAGAATTCCTTGCGGTAATCAGGGAAAGTTAGTTGTGGCTGCACCACCAGTTTCTCTTTCAAAAGTGTCGAAAAGCTTGTTGTTTTTTTCGTCCAAAAGGAAAGGGACAACCTTTCTTATCAATATCATACAAAGGTTGCTGCTACTGCGCGAAGTCCTTATGAGAAGCGAAAATAAGAGAAAGAAACCAAGTAAACTCTGTGTCTCCTTCACATTTGTAGGAGGACGAAACTCTTATCATGTTTTTTACCTTGGCCGGATCTGCGGTAATTCCATGGTCTTCCTATCTTGATACAGGTACAAAACGCTGATTGTAGAAACTACATTTATAATTTTTATTCTCAGCGTATTTCCCTGAAAGCGGTAAGCACTTTCTTCAAATTTTTCAAAGTTGTTTCTGGCCACGTTCCTCCTAGCACCAATACGTCGTCTAGATAGACTTGTGCTACAGGCCCTAGGAGATGATTTAAGGCCATTGTCATTTGTGCGGCATAAATGCTAGGCAGCATTCTATGCCCGAAACAATCAAGCGAGTGGACACCAATGCCCTTCCTTTCGTCCTAAATCCATCACTTTGCGTCTCTTCCTTCTATCTCCAAGCGTTGTATGCATTACGTAGCTTAAATCACGGATGTAAAACACCGTATTACCCCCTAAGATTGTAAAAAATCTCGTCGATTGAAGCAGAGGAAGAATACGCCGAAACCTATGGGACAGTTGAGTACCTGTTAATTCCAACACCAACTTGGTTTCTTACTGTTCTTTTTGCCACCACGAGTGAACGGTGCACGAATTGGGGCGTGTACCCTGCTTTGATGTAACCCTTCTTCAGTGCGGAATCGGTGAAATCATCGATGTCCTGCAAGTATCGGTGCGGTAATCTGTATTGTTTACGAAAAATTACCTTTGGGGCATCGGGTAACAGCTCAATCTTAAACTTCTGAAGCGGGCAGACTGGGACAGCATCATCATCTAGTGCCAATACGTCATGGTAGTCCATGAGGAGCTCTAGCAATTCCTCCAGATACTCTGGGTTTTCGAGCAGACAGTTTTCTGCATCTTCTTTTGACATTTTCTCTTCTATTGATTTCTTTGTATACTCGCCTTAACTCTGTCTTCGTAAGACCTTTGAGCAAGTGGCTACATTAGCAGAAACTGTTCTCTGGTGCCTCTTTCGTCTGTGCTTCTCCCTTTTTTTATTGATTTTTTTTTCGTTTGCTAATAATCGGGCGATACCCTTCTCCTAGTTACCACACCTTTGTGCAAAACAAAACAGTTGGCACTCAAGTTTATGTAACTGCAGGATAACAGCGGTTAATCCCGTCCCGTGACTGATTTGTATGCTACGTACAATGGTCCTTTTGTAGTAAAAGCTGCTGTCATTATCACTTCCCTCCAGTTCAAAATTCGTCTTGAGTTTCAGCGGAGTTTCAATATCCGCACGATTTACTAGCAAAACAGTCTCTCAATTACTTTTAACTTATCTTAATTCCTTCAGTCAACATTCAAATCCAGCTTCTTCATGCGTCATCGCTCTCCCAAAAACTTCAAATCTTCGCGATTGGCCCAAAATTTTCTTCCAAATCTGAGGGAGTGTGCTTGAGTTTGGATCTCGCCCCCTTGGGATCAGCGCTGTGATGAGTTGAGGGGGGATCAGCTGTTTCCCGCCCTGTCCTCCTATTCACCTTGTCTGTTTCCACATGAGCTTTTCCGTTCAAGGCAATTTCCCTATCTCTTTTTCCGTGTTTAGGCACTTGCTGCCTAGGCGAATTTCGCGCTAACGAGGCTGTCCCCCCCCCTTGGGATGCAGACAAATTGCTCTTCCGAATAGGCATGAGAATTAACCCGCGCTGCTGTACGTGACTTAACTGACCAGACGGCCGCCCTATGAGAAAGATGCTTATCCGCGTTGCGTACGTTTTTAACTGGCAAGGCGGCCTCCTTAGGAAAAAGATGCTTATCCGCAGCACGTGCGGGTGGTTTAGCGAAAATTTGGTTCGAATCCTTTGTTTTCCCCCCTCTCGGTCCTCGGACCTGGGGCAACTGCTCCTCCTTTTTCTTGAGGTCTCTTATTCTTTTAAGATTCCCATCAGAAAATTCTCTAACCAAATAAATTCCTTGTGGATCGGCAAAGATCGGAATGTCTACCTCTCTATCCTCCTTGATAGACATTTTTGCTGAAAAGAAGTTCAAAGTTATGGGAATGTTAGACAGAACGTTGCTACCCAAAAGAATATCCCAACTATTCTCTCCATCTATATCACTCACTTGGAAAGTGGTGAGGTAGTGTTTCTTATGCAGGCGAAGGTATAGCTGTATTTCTCCCTTTAATTTCGTTGGCTTACTGTTCACCCCCTGTACTACTAAATCGGTCTTACGGAGGGCTACTTTAAAGTTTCCCTCTTTTTCCAATTGTTTGAGCCGCCGGGCGGTGACAATACTGACGCTGCTTCCAGTGTCAACCAAGACTTTGGTCTTCGCCTCCGTACTACTCAAAGATGGAGCAAGGTAGACATTTGTGTAAAAGTGTCGTCCCAGCCTAAAAGATTGCTGCACGACTTCTTTTCTTTTTCTCTTAACTTCCCATCTTTTCTCCCTATCTTTAAACTTTTTTCTCACACGTCTCCTCTCTTTGCCCGACTCTAAAAATTTTCATTCTCTATCCTACCTTGAGGATGAGAAAGTTCTCCTTCATACATCCTATCATCATACTCCACTTCTTCATTCACCTCAAAATCTCTTGGCTGGCTCTCAGCCATATATACTCTCGCGTTAGTCTTTACCTTCCCATCTGGGGGCTTGTACCCTCCCTTTTTCTTGGGAAAGGTCCTGGGCCCTCGCCTGTCTGGGTTGTAAGACTCTAGCTTTCCCGCTCTCACTCCTTTTTCCATATCGAACTTGCTGTTGTATGGAGTGAACATCAACAAGAGTATTGGGTAGGTGTCCAGGGCGTTGCCCCGCTACACTTAGGTTGCGACCCCCTTCGATGTATGCCATGCATTCTCGCGCAGTAAGCAATTCCAGCGGCATTGCTTGGAGACGAGGTGGTCCCACCGTCTCACAAAAGAAGCACACAGAATGTTCTTTTAGCTCCTGGGCGGACATTTTCCTTAAAGTGCCCTTATAACTCGGTGTAACATACCCTGTCTTCACTTCTTCTCTTTTCTTTTGAAAAGTATTGCTCGGTCTTACCTCATCTCTCCTCCTTTGAGGAGTGTAATTGGTTCTCGCCTCCTCCCTTCCCCTCTCCTCATACCTTGGCTTATTAAATGGCTCTCTATTGTCCCTGTATGAATTATTAACTCCAACCCTCTGTCTCCCACCCGATTCCTCTTTGGCCATGAACACCCTAGTGGTGCGGACCTCACTTGGCCTTCTATTCTCATCTTTTAATAAAGCTCCATTGGAAATTTGAGATAACTTTTCGATCAATTCATTTAAGCTCATCTCTGTATCGAATACCCTAAGGATCTTCTCTCGTAATCTCTCTCCATCTCTTCTTTCATTCACGTTTTGAATGATCTTCCCAGTAACCAAGATGTTTATCTGCCTTGAGTTGAACATCGCCTTATCATCCAGATCGTGAAGGCGGCTCTGATATTTGTACAACCGTTCTTTCAACTCTAACACAAAATCAGTAAAGATTGAGTCTCTCTCTCTTCTATATTCTAAGAAGTCCAACCAGAGCTCGAAAATCGTTTTCCTCTCCTCCGGTTGTAGAAAAGTTTTCAACTGCGCGAGAAAATCTTCTAATTTAGTGAATTTTGAAAAACTATTTTCTCTGAGAACGTATTTTCTGGCCTCACTGTTCTGGTCTGATGATATTGAAGACTTTGCAAAAGTGATCTTTTGACTTTCGGTTAGTGGGCCTAAAGCATCCAGCTTCTCATTCAAAGAAGTGACGAAGTCCGGGTACGAAATTCCTTTCCATGTTCTTGATTTCAGATGTTTGCCAAATAATTTCAAATTTTCGGGAATCGTTGGAAAAGCGGTGTTAAACATATTAGTTGGGTAATAGGGGATGCCAATAGGTTGTGGAGGCATGTAGGGGTATCCTTGCCACACTCCAGGGTAAGGAGTGAACTGGTTAGGCATGGGTGTAATTACCAGTGGCACCGCCATGTGTAATTAAGGACGGTGCGGGCATCGTCCCTTGCTTGGTAAGAACCATGAATTGGAGGTGTTCTGTCCTGCTGGAGCACTTTCGTTGGTGTTCCTCCCATAACTCCTCCTGTGAGGACGCTTGCCTGTTGTTGAGCGTTGTTAGGCCCAGCAGGGGTTTGGACCGATCCTATGGCTTGGTTCTGGATCGCTGGGGGGTCTCCTGTCCCCCGTGGGGAGGTGTTTGGTATCTCTACACCTTCCCACTTGCTTTCATTGGGTATGCAGTTTCGAATCCCCTCCAATTTCCACGAACTTTCTTCCTTAACAGCAGTGTCAATATAGCAGGCACTTAGCTGTAAGTTCAAACGTGTTGTCCAGGGCAACCGTCTTTTGCATGTATGGTGGAGTCTCGACCCGTGGGGGAGGGGCTCCCTCCCTTACTACCTGGGATGTCCGGCTAAGAAGCAGAGGCGCGTGTAGGGCACGTTCTGACTGCCCTTGTGTCTAAAAGAGCGTGGTAGGCGGAACCCCTATAGGAGTTTGTCCCCCCCCTTGGTGTATAGCGTTTCATACTCACCCCCCCCTCCCGTGGCTTTGCTCTAGGTTATGACCTTCATCATTACTACCCTCATTCACTCGGAAATTCTCATTATCTATCTCTTCGTCAGCAGCACCCTTATCTCCTATCTCTAGAAATTGGGTTCTCCCCATTTGTTTTTATCGTAATCACAAAAATAATGCAAAATATGACGTATGACACTTAGCTATCTACTGTATCTTGCTAAAGCAGGTGTCAACTAGTGTTAGAAAAATAAATGTTGGCTGCGCCTCCTCGTCACTACTATATATATATATAATATATATATATATATATATATATATTGTATATTAGAATTTTACTAATTGCAAAAAATGGTTCCAGGAGCGTTTCTCATTAATCTATCTCTTCGTCAGGCAGCACCCTTATCTCCTATCTCTGAAATGGGTTTCTCCGCCATTTTGTTTTTTTCGTAATCACAAAATAATGCAAAAATATAGACTGTATGACACTTAGCTATCTCTACTGTATGCGTGCTAAAGCGCGTTGTCAACTTTATGTTAGAAAAATAAATGTTGGCTGCGGACCTCCTCGTCACTACTATATATATATATATATTTATATAGAATTTTACTAAATTGCGAAAAATAGTTGCAGGTGATTCCCAATAGTTAACCTATATGTCAAAAGGTGAAAAACTCAACAGAAAAAATGTTGTCCGCAGATCTCGTATGCTACTACTTCTACTACTCAGACTATCTTTTCACTACCATGCGATGTTTATTTCACCTAATTAAGGTGTTTTAAACAGAAAATCTTCATAAAATTTTTTCGTTTTTTCCCAACTTAACTTGTCTCCTATTATATATATATATAATATATACTATTATATATATTATATAATATATATATATAATATATATATATAATATATATATAATATATATATGATATATATATATATATATATATAATATATATATGATCTTAAAATTACCTTAATTGTAGTTAGCTTTTAGTATGGATATTAGAATATGGCAGAGACGCGAAGATATAGGATTATTTAGCTTTGGTGTTAACGTATACGTAGCGTATAATATATACATATATATATATATATTATATATATATATATATATATATATATATATAATATATATATATAATACTATATATTATATATAATATATATATATATATATATATATATATGACTAAATTATTATCACTTATACTAAAGCCCCCCCGCAGTAGGTTCCCATAAAAAAAAAAATCATCAGCGTATAATAAGTAGACACACAAATACAAGTATATATATAATATATATATTTATTTATTATATATATATATATATATATATATATATATATATATATAATTATATATATATATATATATAAATAATATATAAAATATATATATATATATATATATATATAAAGTGCGTGAAATAGCTTCAAGAGAAAGAAAGGAAGAAAATTCAAGTTGCAGGGATTTCCTGTTTCTAATGCTGCTCTTAAAATATGCTACGTTTGGCGGAGTTTGAACGAAATGTTTACATTAGGCGCATACCAATGCGTAACAAGTTCGATTGTCGATCAAGCTTCATTTCTCTCGGCGACTCGAACTTCGATTTTACGTAAACACTTCTCGCTCAAAAACTCCGACAAAACGAACAATTTTTGTGAGTCAATGGCTTTGAAATTCCCTCCTGATTTTTTCTCTTTTCGACTTCTGCACTTTTCAACGCTGTTGCCAAGTTAAAGAAAAAGAAAAAGAATGAAGGAGGAGATGAAGGAATATAGGATAATTAGTTATTATCTTCCCCGGTTCCCCCCAATTTCAAATTTTCTTTAACCTTAATTCGCTTTGCGCGGTACAATATGACATTCATTCTAGAAAATATTAAAATTACAAAATGGACATTAGATAATATATCATTAATTTATTAATTATTAATTAATTAGTGTGGAAATATTTTCCCCGTAAAAATGTTTTTTCTTTATATATTTGTGGTTAAATGATGATGAATGGACTAGATGAGAAGTTCAACTTGACGATGAAATTACTAATAATAATAATAATAATAATAATGATAAATAATAATAATTAAATTAAAAATTTTCCTTTTTTTTTTTTTTTTATCGAAGAAAGTTTTATTAATTGACAACGCCATTAAAAAGGAATATGCGAACGACGTAGCCCAGGTGTCATTCACGTTACCCACAGATATGCAAATAATGGACAGAATAGTAATAATAATAATAAAAAATCAGTTAAAACAATAAAACAAAAAAAGAAAATTTATTGCTAAAAAATTGTATTGTTTATCAACCCTAATTATGTTTCTAGAAACCTTTTTTTTATAGAGAGCTCTTTTTGAGGTTAATTATATAAATTTTAAAAATAGAATATTAGAATGATATTTATATATATATATATATATATATATACATATATATATATATAATTATATATTGTTATATATATATATGTTATATATATATTATATACATATATATATAATATATATATATATATATATATATATAAATATATATAATATATATATATTAGATGCTGATGAAATATTTTTGTTTATGATCAACAATCTTAACATTCTTACTAAATTAACAATCTCTCGATGCTGCCCAATAAGTAAAGGCTTCTGAGTCGTGGGGCGTCGGTCCGGGGTTCGGACCCTTGAAACATCATCTGACTAAATTGCATCTCGGAAGTAACGGAACGGGAAATCCTTGGCATCAGGTTGCCAATATGGAAATTTTCTCCAATTGTTAATTCGACTCAGCACACAGGGCAAATAAAGAGTCTTCTACAGCAAAGCTTTATTTTGCCACACTGGTGGACTTCTAACCATTAATCAGACTCAGTAAAAATCGCCTAAAAAACATTATATAAAAAATTAGAAACATATAATGGGAATAATACAAAACTCATTAATCATACAATTAATTAAACACTTTTACAATGTTGATAATTTTCCATATTTAGCAGTTCTGAAGATGATTACATAATAGCTCTTTTGTGATTAACATTTCCATGCATTTATATTTTGTACAATAAAATTCTCATTTTACTCTTTATAATTACCAAACGTATTAGAATATAGATTATTTATAATTTACTCTTTGCCTATAAGTAATTGATTACACATTTCTTACTCTCTTACTTTTATATAGAAATCTTTCTTACACAACTTGAATCCTCTCATCTCTAAGGCCCGAAGACTTTAACATCCAGCATTTGAAAATAATATTTAAAAATAAACTGTAAATAAAGTTTAAACTAATACATACATATATATAATTATATGGCCATATAATTATATAATCAGTATGTATATATATATATAACTGTATATATATATATATATATATATATTATATATATATATATATATATATATATATATATATATATATATATATATATATATATATATATATATATATATATATATATATATATATATATATAAATGGTGAATTCGAGCATAGCTACGAATTGAAATTTACTAAGCACTTTATAACTATGACTGTGCAAACTATCCCACACACACGGAAATATATAGGTATATATATATATATATATATATATATATATATATATAATATATATATATATATATATATATACTATATATATATATATATATATATAGTATATAGTATATAATATGAAGCAGTAGGGCTCTATAGGTTTACATTTATATCACAATCACCAAAACATCTTGATAGTTTGACTAGCCACAGGGAACTGATGCGAGCTCCTTGTAACCGAGAGGAAACGACCAGCGTCCATCTCATTTACAAGGCCATACCTGTAAGTATTGCGTTGGCTTGCAAGCGAAAGGATTTTTAAAGTATGACGCATTCTAATTTTCATAAATGCATAGCTTACCAAATTTGGTATGCATTCGAAGTAAAGAGTAATTGTGAGGCAATTACGATATATATATATATATATATATATATATATATATCAAAAGTTTATTATATATATATATAAATATATAGTATATATATATTATATATAGTAATAATATAGATATAGATTATAATATATAGTAATATATTAGCACCTTACCCTTAAAGAAGTTACATAAAAATTCACGATATCGCAAATCGCATAATCCTACTCGTGCAGCCCTGCAGTGTTACGTGTAGCTAAAACTCCAAATAGAACGAGCGAAATAGTTGCCACATGTTGCTTTATTTTTTATCATGTTAATTTTATATGTTAATTTTTTTTAATTTTTTTTATATATTTTAAGGGGCCTCGAGCCGACGGAGGACAGAGGGGACGAAGTCCCCCCCGTCGTCCCCCGCTGCGGCCGAGAGACCCTGACTCTTTCCAATACTTTCTATTTTAAGTCTGGTAGTATCCCTTAGTTTAAAAAAAAAAATAGCAAAAAGCTGTTATTGGCAACCTTTTCGCACTATTCTTGAAATAATGCGAATTTAAATATCGGATTACATGTTTCGTTCGATAATATATCGGTTAACTACCCTTTAAGAGCAGGGACATAGTATATATAAATATATTAAAATATATATATGATAATATATATATTATAATATATAATATATATATCAATATATATATAATATATTAATTATATATTATATATATAATATAATTAAAACACCTGCATGTAACTAAAATATACTTTATAACAGACTATCACGAAAATAAATACTTTATTAATCAGGAACAGTTTCTTACCCATGAAATTAAAAAAATAATAAAAAAATAACGCTTTTTAAAAAATTTAAAATTGTTAAAAATGTTGAAAAAAATTACCTTTTTTTGGCAGAATACGAAGTAGCTCGAATTATCCTGATGGGATGGCGCCGAAAAAGGTGCCTAAATGTTTGCAATTGTTTCCTTTTTAATTAAGTGATACCCCACGGGTAAAACAACAAAGATGACAGAGTCGTTCCTCGTGCCTACTGAGGACGACGTAAGACCCTTCCCCCCCCTCTGTCCCTCCGTAGGCTCGAACCCTAAGAGTCACGAATATAAAAAAGAAAAAATAACATTTTCTCCAGAGCAAATAAAGAAAAACAATATTTTGTAACTCTTGCTCTCGTATCTGAACTGCAGAAGGGAAGCGTGATCTGAGAGCCCATTACGCTTTTCCAGGATCTAAGATTATCAATATACTATAATATTAAGGTCGTTATAATAAATATTTAGAATAAAATAAATTTATTTTTTTAACAGTGTCAGCGAATGACCAACATTGACTGCTTAAATCAAAAATGTTACATCCTTTCCCTTGTAGAATTTATAAGTTTTAAAGTTACATGCATGTGACTTTCGGGATGCTGGCCTCGACTATTTATATGATATATATATATACTATATATTATATGTATAGTATATATATATATAATATCTATATAATATACATATATATATGTTTAGTATAGTAATATACTATATATATATATAGTATATATGCCATATATAATATATATATAGTATATATATATAATATAATATAATATATATATATACTATAATATATAGTATATATTAGTGATGGACATGACAGTCCGCATCCGCATTTGCGAAACATCCGCACCTAAATTGACATCCGCATCCGAATCCGCATCCTCACTTAACGCTCACATCCGCCATCCGCACCGCATCCTCTTTTGAAAAATGAGGATGCTGAGGATGTTTTCTACATTTGATTAAATGCATATAAAAATAAATATTATTTGTCATCTTTATCATGGGAGTTTATGGAATAAATTGTAATTTTGAATTCGATTTTCTGTATATATATATATATATATATATATATATAATAGTATATATAATAATATATATTATATATATATATATATATATATAGAGTATTATAAATATAGTATAATATATTATATATATATTAGTATATATATATATATATATATATATATATATATATATACAATACTGTATGATATATATATATATATATATATATATATATAATAAGATATATATATAGTATATATATATATAATATATATAATAATATATATTAATATATATATATATATAATATATATGTATTTATTATATATATATATCATATATAATATATATATATACGTATACGTGGAAGCAAGAAATGAAGCGGAAAGAGTGAAGAGGAGGGCAAAGGAGGAGGTGGCTTAGAAAGCTAGCAGAAGGAACTGAGATAGATATGAAGGAAAAGGCAAGAAGAAGATTTTTAGATTTGCAAGAACGTATAAGAGCGAAGAGCTTTTAGAGTATGTAATATCAAAGGCAAAAATGGAGAAACATTGGTTACCGGAGGAAAAAAACAAAAGGTTGATAGAGTACTTTGATGAGTTGTTTAATGTTGGAAGTGCAGTCTGAAGAGGAAAGAAAATGAAGCAGCGGAGAAAACTCCCTGGGTGAGCGATGGGATAAAAATATTGAGTACTGAGGAGTAAGGCAGCAGCTTGGGCTGAAAGCCTTGAATGCCTAGATTTCTTGAACAGCTGTATGGTGGGAGAGTAGAGTTCCGGAATGGTGGGTTAAAGGTCAATTTATAAATTCTTCATTATAAGGTAAGAGGGACGCAGGAAATCTTGTTCAAAATATTATAGAGGAAAATCTCACTAATGGATCACATGGCAAAGTTATATGAAAGAATATTAGAAAGAAATTTAAAATCAAAAATAGAGCCAAGATTGGTGAAGAGCAGTATGGGTACAGAGTGGTGGTAGGAGTACTACAGATTTAATGTTTGCATTAAGAATGATACAGGAAAAGACATTGGAATACAATATGAAGGCAATCTCCTTCATAGACTTGAAGAAAGCTGTGGAGAGTTCCGGAGAGATTATGAAGGAGCAAGACTGATAAAGCGCAGCAAAAGAAGTACATAACGTGAATAGCATATAGTAAGTAAGAAACAGATAATAAAAACGAGGATATGATTTGAGTAAAAATACTTGGGAGTAAGGCAGAGGTACGATATGTTACTTTTTGCTATTCGCCCATAACAGTTTATAGCCTTATTTGGACCATTTCATCATAGCAGCTGTAAAATGTAGAGTTAGAAGAAATTGGACGGAGACATCATAGTAATATGCGCAAGATGATTTGCGCTGTTTGAGTGCAGATGGTGAGAGTGAAGCCAAATGGTGCTTGTTCGCAGAAAAAGGCCTGAGCGAAAACAGAGATTGAGTATGAATGTGAAGAGGAAAACAGAAATAATCGTAGTAAGAACATGAGCAGGAGGAGGAGGAAGGAGAGAGTTGCATAAGGAGTAACGTAGATATGTGTAAAATGTGAGCATATATAATAAATATCTAGGAGAGACTTAAGAAGAAAAAAGGGGGGTATGGGGTGCCAAAGGATAAATCACGAAAGTTATGATTGAGCATAATTGGCAAGGACTGTAAGAGCAGTTTACTCCATCTTGAAAGATAATTGTATCAGACAATATAGTGAGAGAGAGCAAATATACTGTTGTTTGTCGGCGAGAGACATCCAGCATGACAGGGAGAGGAGAGTTAGAATTCAAACAGCGAGCAAGTATGAAATGATTGTTCACAAGGACAGTGACATTAGAAAGAGCGAGAAGAGGACAGAAGTGAAAAACGAAGACAGTGAGCAATGAAGGACGAGCAGTGCGTGTGAA
>JABUQX010087317.1:0-2500 GCA_015478945.1 Trachelipus rathkii
AGAGAGGAGATACTATGATATGGTGGCAGATAAAATGAGATGATAGATGCGATAATACAGTCTAAAAAGAACCATGCCGCTTCTACTTTCATTAAATATTTGATTCTTTATTTATTATTGAAGTATGATTGGTGACACATATATATTTTAGAAGACGTCATGCGGTTTGAACCTAATTAATTAATAAAATTTTATATTATTAATATAATATTAAATATTTATTTAATTATTATATTAGGTCTGAACTGGGACGTCTAAGATAGGCTTATTATGTACCTTGACTTCTTATTTAAAGTATTATTCTTATATATATTATATATATATATATTTAATTTTAATTAGGGTATGACTGTGTGAACATTCTAGAGGTGAGGTTTTATATATAAAATTAGATGGCTTCTTAATTATATAATTTTATTATATTATTGGTTTATATATATGTACACTGAGGGACAGATCTTAAACAAGGACTCAATACTGGCTTCTTATGGTATATTATAATTATTCTTATTTATTATATTGACTTGAGTTGACTGGGACATCTAGAGAGGATAGGGGAGGAGAGATATTTTTGTCATTTACTTAAAATATTATTAATCTAAGTATAATATATAATAAATTATAGTAGAAAAGCTGCAATTTAGACTATTACTCTATAAAGAATGTCCCAGTCACCGCAATATAATATATATAAGAATAATTAACTCAGACATGAGGAGTAAATTTTCACTATTATATTATAAAAACTATTACAAGCAATTTAATACATAAAAAATTAATAAATATATGTAAGAAGCAGCATGTAGGCCTCCGAGGTAAAAAAATTGTCAAACACTAAAATATAATAATATTAAAATAAGTAATAATAATACTTAAGAAGCCGCATGGTAGTATTTAAGACTGTCCCTGTCAACAAATAATAATTAATAATTAAAAAATAATAATTAATATAGTATATATCACCACATTGGATTACCCTCTATTATAATAGAATGTTACTACCAGTTAAACTACATTATTATTATAAATATAAATAAATTAAATACTATAAGTATATAAGCCGGCAGGTCCTTTTTAGACTGATCATTGTACGCATATAAAATTAATAATTGAGAAGGTCCGACATTAGCCCTATAAATTACTAGATATATATAATGTCTACGCTATGAGGTCAATAAAGCAATATATAAATAAATAAATGAGAAATTAAGGAATTAAGTTTTATATAATAAATAAAGTAAATGTAAAATATTATGAATATAGTAGTAAAACTGATCAAGTTTAAATAATAGAAACAAGTTCTTTGATAGTACCTATTACTAACTGTTCATTCACAGTCAACACCAGACAATAGTAATTAATATATAAATTATAAGGTATAAATAATCTTAAAAAGTCTGCATTGGCCCCTTTACTAGAATGTTCCACAGTCAATCTCAATTAAATATAATATAATATAAATAAATATAATATATATATAAGAATAATAATAATATATTATATAATTCATGAAAATACTCACGCATGAGGGATCACACACTCATTATCATGTTAGAACTTATTCTACCAGTCAATATATATCACATAATAATTAATAAATTATATAAAGAATAATTTATTTCTTATAAATTTAATTTATAATTATGTATACAGGGACATAGTCCTAGATAATTTATTTGTATTTGGATTCTTGTAAAGCATTAATTCTAATTTATATTATATATACCTAATGTATAGTGCTTCACTATATATTTAATAATACTTAATTCATTAATTAACATTAATTATTATAATAATTAATAAATTATTTTTAATATTCTAATATTTTTGAGTAATAGATGGGACAATATTCTAAGAGGGACAATATTGAGCTGACTTCTCATTAAATTATTCTTAAATTGTCATTAAGCTGGTAAAGTCTAAAAATGACAAGCAGGCTTCTTAAGTCATTTTAATTTGATTTATTTATTTATATATCGATATATTGAATATAATCGACTCTTTAGAGGGAATTATTAAATATGATATAATGATGGCTAATATTAAATATTACTATTTTTATTATTAATTGAATTATGTATTTATAGCGTTGATCATATGGGACAAGTCTATAATAGGCCGCATATTAAGCTGCTTCTTAAATTATATTAATATTTATATTCAATTATTAAATTAAATTTTTTGACTGCTAGACATATTTTAATTTTTATTTGTATATTAATAGAGTGGAGATCCAGTATTAGGGCTGTTCTTATAAATTTAATTATATCTTTTTTTGAGTGATTGATACTGGTAACATAGTCCTAAAAAGTAACGCATGCTGGCATTCTTAAGTAATTATTCTATATTATATTATGATGTTGGACTGGAGCATTCTATAAGGTGTCATATGCTACTATATAGCTTTCTTTATAATATTAATTATTATTTATTAATTTACATTATTATTTATATTAGATGTATATATATATCGTTTATCTTTTAAGTATAATAGTTCCAT
>JABUQX010087317.1:10000-16965 GCA_015478945.1 Trachelipus rathkii
GTTTCATTTTGTATGCGCAGCGTTATTAAGTGTAATTCACTATTACTGAATACTGTTGTGTTTTTTTTTCCGCATGTAAAGACTTTTCACTCCTGGATAAAATGGATTTGTTCTTGACGAAAGCATTAAGTAAAATATTTCCGGTCCATACCTACTATTTTTTCAAGTGAAGGTGATATTTCAGTAGATATCGCTACTGTTAGTAGCTCTGCTAATACTAGAAGTGAAACTGTAGAAAGTCGATCACAAAACCCCTGGCCTTACCTACAAGAATTTTTTGAATTTGTAAGCTCAAACGAAGAAGGTGATCGTATGGTATTTAAATGTATTAATTGTTTACCGCAGTCTAAATGTTTCAAGGCTCAGAAAAAGTCCCCTCTACTCAGTCCTGCGATCACATATGTTCAAGCATACATGGAGAGGTAAGAAACTATTCTTACAATAGTATATATTTTTGTGATCCACACACACACACATTATATGCACACACACCACACACACATATATATATAGAAACTATATATATTTAATATATATATATATACTATAATATATTTATATATATATATATACGGTATTAATATATATTATATACTTATATAATAAATAGTATATATATATATATATATAATATATATATATAGGTATATGTTATATATATATATATTATAACTATAGTATATATATATATATTATATATATATATATATATATATATATATATAACGATATTTTTGATAGTATATTATATAATATATAACTCTAAATATATATATAATATTCATAATATCTAGTCAAAAATAATGATATAATATATATATATATATAATATATATATATATTATAGTATATATAGGGGTGGGGATGGTTTTAAACCATCTTGGTTTAAACCATTGGTTAAACGCATGGTTTAAACCAACATAAACACAACCAAATGGGTTTAACCATAAATAAAAACATGCTAAAATTTAAAAAAATGTATTTTTATTAATTACTCTTAGCATGTTGATATGGTTTTTCTCAATTTTTCAATGCGAAGAGTAACTGGAAGAGGAGATAAAAAAATTTCTGCTGATTATATATTATTGTGAGAATGATTAAAATATACATATATATATATATATATATATATATATAATATATGTATATTATATATAATATATATATATATTAAATATATATAGAGATATATAATATATACTATATATAAGTGAGCGGTAATATATTATATATTAGTGTTTGATATATTATAATATATATAGAGTATATAAATTTTATTTTATATATATATATATATATATGCTATATATATATAGATATATATATTATATATAAGTTATATATTAATAATATATATATATATATACTAATACGAGTATATATATTGTATATATATATATAGTATTATATGTATATATATAATTATTAATATTATATAGTATATATAAATAATAATAGATATATATATTGATATATGATTCAGACTCTGGATATACTATAATAGTATATATATTACATATATATATAATAATATACTATACTATATAATATATATCTATAGTATAATAGATATATATAATTATAATTATATTATATAGAGTTAGATATATATATAGCTATATATATATAAATTATATATATATATATTATATTATATATATATATATATATATGGTATAATATATATATTAATTATATTATATACTTATATATATATATAATATATATATATATTATATATATATATATACTACATTTTTGTAAATTTAAACATGTTTAAAACCATGCATTCTTGTTTTCGAGCCCTTGGAGGATTTCATTTTCCTACCCACGGATGCCACATTCAAAGGATTATAATAAATCCTCCATTTGTGGAGTGTGACCACAGCAATCAACCATGAGCTAGAAGGCAATGACTGTTAAATCTAAGTGATGATGTTTTGTATAATAAAAAACAGCTTTAATTCACCATCAACCGACAAGCTTTTAGCAAAAATGTAAAAGGAGGTATTAGGCAGTAACAGAAGCTCACTTATTGGAGTATATTTTAACGCAAGATATCAGACCACAGTACTTCCAGAGGATGAGTATCAAAAGCAGTGGAATTTATGGAATAAAATTCAAAGAAGCAAATTCCTCCTCCATGTTCATAAAAGTTACTTATTGATGAGTTCCTGGATCTCGTCAGCAAGTGAACTCTATACATAGGTACACAGATATATTCAACGAAAAATTAGATAAGAGTCATATATAAAATATAAGCTATATATTGTTAGATTTTATACTACTAGGGGAAGTTGCACACACGCGCTATGCTTTTAACTTTGGGACTTGTGACAGCACATTGAAATAGGTTTGGGAACAGCCTAGGCAGGGAAATTAGTTTTTTGTATAAAATTCCTAATGATAATTTTAGTTTCGACTTTTAATGATGAATCCTCTCTCTTTCTCTCTCTCTCTCTCTCTCCATCTCTCCTCTCTTATATATATATAGTTATATATATTTATTATAATATATATATATATTATATATATTATATATATATTTATATTAAATTATTATATAATATTAAATTAAATTAATAATATTATATTATATATATATATTCCTAGTTTTCAAATTTAAAGGTAAATAAGAATTCATTTGTATATCATTATTAGAGGTTAATTTGAATAAACCTTTCTTATGCGTTTTTCTTTTTTTTTTTTCTTTTTTTTTTTAGTAAAATAATAAAGTAAAACCTTTTTTTCAGATAGAGTTTATATATTATAATATACCTCTTATTTTTTACTTTATGAGTTTAAAAAAAAAACTCAAAAAAATAATATAATTTTTAATACAGTTACACGTTATTAAGAAAATTTGAAAATTGAAGAATTTAAAAGAAACATATGAAGAATTTTTAAAATGTGTTAGACATGTGGTATAACAGTTTCCAGTTAGTGATTATTTGCCTTTAATTCTATTAAATCAATAAAACTACAATTAAAACCAATCAAAATAGCATAAAACCAAAAATCAAAACAAAAAAACATTGTTTCTTAAATTTTGGTTTATTTAAAACCAATAATATATATTATATATAAATATATATATATATATATATATATTATAATATATATATCTATATATATATATATATTATATTATATATATATATATATATATATATATATATATATATATATATATATATATAGCTGCGGGAATATTATTTCGTATTGTTTTAGTATATTTAACGTACAATAGTTGCGGTTGCGAATTGCGGTTGCGATCGCAATTCGCGGTCTACCGCAATTGCGTTTGCGGTTGCGATCGCAATTTATTTTTTATGAATTGCGATTGCGATTGCGATTGCGCCGCAATTATTTTTGGGTTCTTGGCCACACTGTATATATATATATTACTATATATATATATATATATCTACTACTATATATATAATATATATAATATATATATATATATATATATATATATATTATATATATATATAAATTATATATATATATATATAATATATATATATATATAATATATATATATATATATATATAATATCATATATATATATATATCTATATACAGTGGCATAGCAATAACCTGCAATCAAATTTGTAATTTGTAATATCCCCTGATGTACTTTCACCATGCTGGGATACGATCCTGGACCTAGCAGGATGAGCGTGCAAGTGGTTTTTGACCACTACGCTACGACGAGACAAAAGAAGAATCCGAGAATACTTCTACTGTCCAAGCAGAGCATTACTACGTATTCCTCCCGCTCGCACTCGAACGTAGGGCCAAACAGGGTGCGCGCGCATGGGTAATAAATACCAAGACCGGGGGTTATTATGTATAGTGAAATGCAATAATTTTGCAATTCAATTTGTATTTGTAAATACCCCCTGATGTATTTTCCCCATGCTGGATTCGATCCTGGACCCTAGCAGATGAGCGTGCAAGTGTTTGATCACTACGCTACGACGAGACAAAAGAAGAATCCGAGAATACTTCTACTGTCCAAGCAGTACCTTTTTCCGTGAGAGTACCAGGAGGTCTGGGTGGACTTGTTTATTGAAATAATGACCCCTTGCCCAACTCTCAAGCGGCCGTGAAGAAGGTAGTTTGTCAAGGCTCCTGAGATTCTAAGAGCCAAGAGGCAGCCATGGCATCAAGCAATTTTGAAAAATTTTATCTTTACATGAAGGGGAGTATGACCCTTTCAAATGCAGAGGACGAGGAGGAGGAAGATACAGATAATTAATTGAATAAGATTAAAATCTTTCTCACTTTTTGTTATATATTTTGCATCTTTCAATTTAAAATTTTAAAAATAATTCATCTTTAAATAACTTTGCTTCTTTATTTTTATATTTTTTGCGCTCCTAAATGTGCTTTTAAAAAAAATTGATTTGCGAACATGTGCGCTTTGCTTTAAAAATATAATTTTTACAAAAAATTTTGCGATTTTGCGCTTGCGGACTGTTTTTCTACTTTGCGCTTTTGTTTTGCGCTCTAAGTTTAAAAATTTGCGCGCCCACCCTCTGATATATATATATATATATATATATATATATATATATATAATATATATATATATATATATACAATATATATATATATTATATATATATATATATATATATATAATATATATATATATATATATATATATTATATATATATATATATATATATATATATATATATAATATATATATATATATTAAATGAATCCCGCTAAATTATTTACTCAAGGCCTTTCTACTCAAATTTTATTTCCAATTTCTTTTACTGTTTCTTCTCTTCCTCATTCATTCTCTTTCTCTATATCTTACCTCTTCCTTCTCTATTTATCTATCCTCTTTCTTCCTTTCTTCCCCTCCCCCATTTCTCCTTAAAATTCGATTATTTTCATTTGCCTCAACTTTTATTACACCGATTTCGACTCTAAATTGAAACGGAGAGTAAACACCACGATTTCATCGAGTTTGAGAGCGAGTTACAGGCCTTGTGTACTTGGTGATTTGTGGGGTATTAAATGTATAAAAATTTATATTGGAAAGTGTACAGGATCTGAGTTACAGTTATTCACTTTACGATTATTGGATTTAGTGATTCCATATTACGTTTATTCCGTTTACGTCTTTATATCTTTATCAGTCTTACTTTTATTTTCGACTTACTTTTTCATTTTCTTATTACGTTTAAATTCGTTTTAACTTTAATTACGTTTGTTCGTTTTACGATTATTTCCGTTTAACGTTTATTTTCGCTTTACATTTTTCGTAACAAGATTCAATGTCCTATTTTCAACCAACCGCAAAGTATGATTCTGCAAGAGGTTTTTTGGAAAGGAATAGATGAAATTTAAATTATTTGATTTAATTATAATATATATATATATGTTAGTATATATATATATATATATATATATTTTATAATTATATTTATTATATATATATATATATATATATATATATATATATATATATATATATATATATATATATATATATATATATATATATATATATATATATATATATATATATATATATATTATATATATATTATATATATATATATATAATATTATAATATATGTATATTATATATATATTATTATATTATTATATATATATATATATATATATATATATATATACTAATATTATATATATATATATAATATATTATATATTATATATATGTTATATGTATATATATTATTTATATATATTTTAATATATATATATATATATTTATATATTATATATATATAATATATATATATATATATATTATATATTATATATACTATATATTATATAATATAATATATATATATATACTATATATATTATATATTATATATATATATATAATATATATTATATATATATATATATATATATATATATATATATCTTGAAGCTGTATTTTGTTGGATCATTTTGCGTAGGTGTAATGGCAAAGTTTGGTACTTGTCAATGATTCAATTAACTGCAAAGTTTCTATGAATTTCTATCTATCTTTCTATTTATCTATCTATTCTATCTATTATCTAATCTATCTATCTATCTATTTATTTATCTATCTATTATCTATCTATCTATCTTCTATCTATCTATCTATCTAATCTATCTATTATCTATTATTATTATCTATTATCTATTATCTATCTATCTATCTATTATCTATTTCTATCTATCTATTATCTATCATAAAATTTTCAAACAAAACAATGGTTTATTATTAAAGAAGACATAATCCCTCGGACATATCATAGTACCAAAAAAAATTACCCTTTGTTAGTAGTGTTACGAGTTATGTCGAAAGGGGTTATAAAAGACATTTTATATAATTTTTAAATAAAACAAAATATTAGTATAACGCTGCTGTTTGTGTGAGCAATTCGTTCAAGAATTCAGGAATTGAGAAGTTCTCAATTCAGAAACAGTGATTTATTTCTTATTAAATGGTGCAAAATCTATGCTTTATTGTACCCAAAACCAGGGTTGGGGATTTTTTTGATTTTTTTAGAAAAAAATCAATTTTTGATTTTTTTTTATTTTTATTGATTTTTTTTTTTTTTTTGTTTTTTTGATTTTTTCAAGGTTCGTGACGTCAGCGAAATATATATTTATATTATTTATTATATATATTATATATATATATTTATTACTTTATTATATATAATATATATATATATATTTATATATAATATATATATATATATATATTATATATATTATATATATTATAAAGGTTATACAAGAATCTAATTTTTTCAGAGTGTCATTCACCATAAATTCCGATTAAAGAAAATTTTTAAAAATAATTCAATGTATTATGATAGTATTATATTAAGGCCGTTGGGCTACTAACTGTCAGTCAACACCACAATATTATATTAAGAATAATAATTAAAAGGCATTGGAATTCTAAATGTCAGTCA
>JABUQX010087318.1:0-18440 GCA_015478945.1 Trachelipus rathkii
TATTATTATTATTATTATTATTATTATTATTATTATTATTATTATGTAGCCTAGCTACTCTCGTTATAATTACAAATGAAATAAATTGCAATTCTTATTCTTATTGCTATCAGAGGTATTACTGTGCTAGTATTATCAAAAACTGGTGTGCTTGCTCTTTGATTTTGTTTGTATTGTGATCATTATAGTATTAATAATATCGTATTCAACAATGTCTATAAGATGAAAGCTGTCTTTAATTTTTGTTAATCTTGGTGCTGTTATCCCTGATTAGGCATTCGTAGTACTCTATAATATATTCTTTGTCTAGTAATGTGAACAGCTGTGATGCAAAAAACTTGCCAATATCATTTTTGTGTTCATATAACTATTGTATACCATAATGCTATTAGGAGAGTTGCTCATGTTTTTTCCTTTATCGGCATATTTATTGTTGTTGGTATTATTCTTTTTAATATATTTTTAAAAATAATTATCATTATTTTAATATTATTGCTATTGTTATTATTATTACTTGTGCGCTATATTTATTGTTGGTAGCATTATTTTTTTTAATATCTTTTGTATAATAATTATAATTTAATATTATTGTTTTCATTATATTCATAATATTGTAATAAACTTTATGAAATATTTTAATAAACTGAATTTGTGTATAGTTTTTTATGCAATATTGTAAACGTGGAATGCTATAATTTATAATAATCTATATAATTTTATTATTTATTTATTTTATTTCCTCCTTGCATTATATCGCCGGAAATCACCTCAGTCCCTGTTCTGATATAACCCTTCTTCATACTAGGATATATAATATATAATTATGTTTATATATAATTCTAGTATATTATATATATTATTTATATATATTTTTTTTAGAATGTAAAATTTAATATATATAATTAAATAATGGTATAATACTATTCTAATAAAAAATATATTAATATTATAGTAATTATATAAATAACATCTAATTAAAAAATATATTTATTGAAAATATTAATATATAATATAATATTATATATATATATATATATATATTTATATATTATATATGTATATAAATTATGAAGGTCTTTATTCGCCCTGTAATGGATAACGGCCTGGTTGCCGTTACAGTTGGGTGGATATATCTCGGTTCTCACCACCTTTTAGGATATTGAAGCTAAAGGCTCAGAGGCTTTATATAACTTTCCATATTGCTCATGACTCTTTGACCTCATCAATTTCTCTGCGTCGTAACATAAGGATGCCATTACTATCTTTCTATAGTATTAATACAACGCAGGTTCTCTTATAATTCTGCTAATAATTTCTGATATGCTGAGAATTGACTTCGCATATCCTCCACCACTGCTCGTCCTCTGTAACATCATAGAAGTGCCTATGTTTCTCTCATGACAAATTGTTAGAATATTGGTGAGACTCAAATGAATCACTTCGTTGTGGTTATCTACCTTCCTTTCAGACTATTCTGTTTTTTGTGTAATCCTTGCAATTCTTTTATTTTTCAACCCCTGCAAATATTAATCTTCCTCTATATATTAAGTCGGTAGACTGCCCTACTAGAGGAAAATCTGAACGTTTAATACATAACTGTGTCAGTAAGGTTATTTTTACATCTCCAATTAATAATTTACTAATATTTTATTTATATTCCTTTTATGTAATTATAATATTTATTTATTTTATTATATTTTAATATGTATTATTTATGTTTTTGCTCCTCCTATTTGAAAAATGAAGGAGCAATATGTCATTAGTTGGTTATACTATGTAAATAATCTTATTAAATATATATACATATTATATTTATAATACTATTATATATTAATATTATTAATATATAATATTATTATAATAAAATATTATATATATATATAAATATCATAATCTCCTTATATATCATTATATTAATGTAGTAGATATGGTGGGGTTCACCGACACACTTTATTTATTAAGCACCTTAACAAACATGCTTCAATTTGCATTACCTACGGTTTCCTTGACGCTATGTTTGACTGCACCCTACCTAAAATCCAATTATCTGAAGGAATCACAATAGAGAGACTAAGCTTGAATTGAAATATATATAAAATAATAATATTTTAAGTATATTTTTTTCTTGTTATAAGTTTTAAATATATATATTTACAATAAAATTATTAAATATTAATAAATAAATAAATATATTCATAAATAATAATATATAGAATTATATATATTAAAAGTTGATTTGTAATTATGTAATATTATAATTAAATAAATAATTAAATAATATTATATAAATATATATATTATCATATTATGTAATAAAATATAAATAATATATAATATAATAATAAATATATTAAATAATTAAATTAATATATATATAATATATAAACTATATATGTAAATATAATATATATAATATTAATAATAATTTTATTATTATAATATATAAATAAATAATTAAATATGTTCATCATCGAAATGTCCTGGTGGCATTTAAAGGAAATTCAATTCATTCTAAAGTAATTCTTTAAGCAATTCACTTCGTACTGGTATGAAATCTTATGTTTCACCTACTTCAAAGAGATTACCTAAAACTCAACCTTCATCCAGAGTTAATCATAATTATCATGTGCTGGCCTACAAATAGGACCACAAAAAAAAAAACCGAAGTATAAGTATTCTAATAAGGGTACTCTGAATGCACCTACAAACGTTAAAATTGATACATTCTTGTTTCCCAATTCCCAACTCCTAGTTTTGAGCGGTTTTTTTTTGTCTACCCCCACCCCACGTCCCCCAATATTAAAAAAACCTAGAAGAAATAATTATAACAGAGGTAAAAAAAATTGAAATATACGAGAAAGGCTTTTACACCCTAAATCGTTTGATGTGATGTGTTTATTATTTTTCTGAGTGAGTTTCTTTTGATGAGTTAAAAAATAAATTTTTACTCTACCTTCTCTACTACTCATTACAACCTCTCTGAAATCTTCCACCTCCCAAATCTCATAATCTTCACCATATCCTTATCTCTCCTTCTCGATAACCAGATATCTTCCTCCCTCCCTCTCCCCTCTCCTCTCCTCTCCAGAACATTCTCCATAATTTCACTATCTTCTTTATACCTTACCTATATCCCATCCTTTCATTTATCTATCCAATTCCACTCTATATTCTTCTTTATCTTCACCATATTCCCTTAATCATCAACCCCCTATCCTCTTCATAATAAATTAATAAAATATTATAAATTTAAATAAAATTAATATAATAATATTTATAAATAAAAATTCATTAAGTTAAAAATTATAATTATTATAAAATATATAAATTATAAAATATTTATAATTATATTAAAAAGTAAGTATTATATAAATAAAAATATACTATATTAAATTAAATAAATAATTTATTTATAAGTAAAACATAAATAAACTAAGCAATAATAAATAAAATTATTATATTTTATATTAAAATTAAATTAATATTATTAAATAAAAATTATTAATTGAAATTGTTTTAACAAATTGATAATTTATTAATTAATTTATATTATTATAAACTTAATATTATAATAATAATATTATAAAATATAAATAAATAATAAAAATAATATATTTAATAAATATATAATAATATATATATATTTATATTATTATTTAATATTATAATAAATATTAAAAATAAAATTAAATAAATAAAGTGTTATAGATACGACTATTTCTATTAAGAAATTATATTGATTCTTAATTTAAAATATTTTTTAATTAAATAAAATAAATAATTAATATATAAAGATTTAAATAATAAATATTAAATTATAAATAATATATAAATAAATAAATGACAGATTATAAATAAATAAAATTAGATAGACAGTTTATATAAAAATAAATTAATTACTATAATTTTTAATTTGTGTAAAAAGTTAAAGTATTTAATATAAATTATTCAATAGATTATACAAACTTAATTAATTTGGTTAAAAACATATTTATTAATTTTTAAACTACATATATTACGGGTAGTGTGACCTCCTTTCATCCCTCACCACGAAATACGTTTTTGTTCCGTGGCGTCGGGTCTTCTTCCCGCGTTTGATACCCCCAATCACTCCTTTATATTGCTTTGTCATTGCTTGACTCTTCCATTACCTCTCTCTCCTTAATATGATAAAGTCTACGGTACAATAATAATAAAATAATTTAACTATCAATTATAATATAAACTAATTCTTTCCTGTTCATAACTTATTTAGTTGTGAGGATAAAAATAACAACTCTGATATTTCCAGAACATTATAAATTATTAATTTGAGTCATAACTTCACCCTCTCGATTACTATAATGATGTTCAATTGGTTTGCTTAAAAATAAGTACTAGCAATAACACATGAGTTATATAATATTTATTATTATTATTATTTTATAAATATATAATAATTTTTACCAATAATAAAATATTATTTTTAGTATAACATTTAATTCTAATACTACCTACCCTATTTGACAACTATGTCATTATTTTAATAGATATTAGTCATAATAAAATTATAATTTTAAATCATATATTAATAATTTATTGATAATAAATAAAATATATATAATTTATTAAATTACCATATTTATAATTATATATAATTTATATATATATTAATATATTATAATCTTTCATGATAAATATCTAAAATATATTAATATATATATATAATATATATAATATTTTGATCATTAAATTATAATATTAAAAAATTATATTTTTTGAAATATTTATATTATAATTATATTTATTTAATTTATTATTATAAATATAAATAAGTATTAATAAAATAAAATATAAAAGTAATATATTATAATTAATTTATAATATATACTAATAAGATAATAAATTTTTTAAATAAAAATTATAATTAAATTATTTTAAAAAATAAAATTTAAAAAATATTACTACTATTATATATATGTCTGTTTATAGTATTTATAGATACAATACTGTACTGTGTGGCGAAGAGTTTTAGTTAACCTTTTTTTTTAAACTTACTCTCCTATCTTTATCTCCCCTTCCTTCCCCCTTCCTCCCCTCCCCTTCCTCTCCCCCTCTTAAAATATATAAAAAATATAATATAATATTATATATTAATATTAATATAATAAAATATAAATAAATTAATTATAGCATACTATTATTATAAAATAATATAAATACTATTTATACTAATTATATAAATTAATAATGTTTAAAAAATACAATAAATATTTAATATTATTTATATTATATATATTATAATATATAATTAAATATAAAAAAAATTATATATTATATATTTATTTTTAAATATAATTATAATTTAATTAATAATATAATAATAAATTATAAATAATTTAAATATTTTTTTTAAATATATTATTAAATAATTTAATAATATTATATCTATGTTTTTCTTCTTTATTAAAATTATTAATATTCTATTAAAATTATATAATAAAATATACTATTTGCGATATTAATGAATAATGCAATATTATTACTTTTTAAGTATATATATTTTTCCATAACTTTAGAGAAATAAATTTTTTTGTAACTTGTTTTTTTCCTTCTTTAAAAAAATGTTTTTTTTTTTTTTTTTTTTTTTTATAGTCTTAAAACCGTTTTTAACCTTAAAATTGGAATTTTCCCCCAAATGATTTGGATACTTTTTCAATTCCAAATGAAACCTTTTTTTTTTCCCCCCAATTTAAAAGTCTAAAAAACTTTTTTTTTTCCCCCTTTTTCCCCACATATTCCTTTTTAGTAAATTCTTAAAAGTAACATTTTCTCTTTTTTTTAAATAATTAATTTTTAAATTTTTTTTTTTTTTTTTTTTAAGTTAAATTTAATATACGACATAATTGAGTTTTATATAAATTAAATAATAATTTTTTAAAAAATTTAGACATTATTATTTAAAATTTTAAAAAATTAATAATCTATTGAAACTAATTGCTTAAAAGTAAATAAAAAAAAATTTGTAACTCCCCTAAGTTTTTTTTCCCAAAAGGACAAAATCAAGAAATGTTATTTTTTCTTGAGGAATGTCCAAAAATGAACTGCTAAAAAAAAATAAAATGTTTTTTCTTTAAAATGGGGTTTTTAAAAAAAGATGGATTGAACTTTTAAATGAACGTATATCGAGTCTTTTTTTTTTTTACCTTTATTTTTTTAAGTTTTTTTTTACAAAAAATTTTTTGGCCTTATTAATTCCTTTTTTTTTATATTTTATTTAATGTAATAAAAATTTTTTCTTAAATTTAAAAACTAAAATCCCGAAAAAGGAAAAATAATAAAATTTTTTAATAGTTAAAACAAAATTTAAAAAATGGGAAATTTTTTGGGGGAAGATAGAAAGATTTTTTCGTTTTTCTATTTAAAGTGGCCCCCCTTAAACTCCCATCGTTTACTAACGAAATAGCAAAAAAAAACGAGTTGGGCAGGATGGAGCTGTTCTCCCTTTGAAAATATAATTGAAAAAAATTTTCCCCCATGAATAGCAATCCGGGGGGAGGGGGAATGTTTTGGGGGGGGGGGGTAGCAAAAAAGAAAGAAAGAAAAATTACGCCAAGAATCTTTAGAAAAAGGGAAAACCATCCAAGAAAAAGAGTAGGAAAAAAAAGCCAAAAAGAAAGGCAAAAATAAAAATTGAAAAAAGAGTAATAGCCAAAAATGGGATGCTCTCTTTTAAATAGGCCCCCCCAAGGATTTTGGGAAAAGCAACCGAAAAAAATGAAAGGTGGGGGGGAGAATAAAGATTTTATCAAACCCAAATTCCAAGAAATTTTTTTAATAAAATCCCCTTTTTTTAAGGAAGAGGAAAAATTTTTTAAATGGTGTTTAATATTTTTTTTTTTTGGTTAAATAAAAAAATCTTTATTTTTTTTTTCTGTTTCATACTAAAGTGGAAAATTCAAAAAAAAATTTTAAAAAATTTTCCCCGAAACTTTAAAAAAAAAATTTAAACCTCATGACGTTAAATTTAAAAAAGTTTTTAATAGAAAATAATTCTTTTTTAATAAACAAAAAAAAATTTAATTCCCCCCCAAAATCTTTTTCAAAAGGCCAAAAGGACCTAAGGCCCCTCTTACGACCCTTTTGAATATTGAAAATTTTTTTTTAAAAAATTTTCCCCCAAAAATGTTTTTTTTTTTTGCAAATTTTGTAAATATGAAAAAACCATCCAAGAAAATTAAAAATTATTTAATGGAAATTATTATATTCTTTTTTTAATCTGATTAGATCTTCCTCCAAAAATAACCAATATAAATGGGAGTTTTGGGAAACACCCTTTTAATCCCGGGCCTTTTTGTTTTTTTGGCCCCCCCCTCTTTCCCCCCAATGTAAAATAGATTTTTCGTAAAAAATTATATTTTTTCCTGCCAGTTTTTGAACCCGCTAAAAATTCCCCAAATCCCAAGGTTTGCTAATAGTAGGAAAATTTGTTGTTTTTTTTTTTAATTGGGTTTAAAAATTGGGGTTTGAATATTTTTTTGATCTCATAATTCATTGTTTTACAGTGCTAGATTGAATAAATTAATTTTAAGTGTTTTTTTGTTAAAATTGAAAATCTTAAATAAAGTTGGTGTTTTTTTGTGCCAACTCTGTAGTAAAGAGGTTGTGAAAATTAAATCCCAACCTTTCCCGATCTTATTTGGTTTTTTTTTTGTTTTTTTTAATAATAACAAATTAAAATCCTTATTATGGGTAAAAAGTGGGGGGCTTTTTAAAATATAAATATAATTTTTTTTATTATAAGGAATTGTTTGGGGGGGGGTTTAAAAAAAAATTTAAGAAAAGAATTTGTTAAAATTTTATTTTTTTTTATGTTAATTTGTTTGTTTAATTTTATGTAAAAAAAATGTAAAATGTTTTTTAAACAAAATGGCGTTAAAAATACTTTTTAAATTAGCAACATCTAGAAGAGTATTACTCGGAAAAGAGAAACTAATGGTAAATTTTTTTTTTTTTTTTTTTTTGTACAAACATATAAAAACAAACATGAAATTTGAAACTATAAACGCCTCTATCTTGAGCTTTTTTTTTTTCAAAAAGGTGGGGGGTTAAAAAGTCCCAAAAAGGGTTTTTCCCAAAAATAAAACTTGGGGTAAGGTAAAGAGTTGGGGGAGAAAAAATTGGGTGGGAAAGCTATTCCCCTTTCTCCCTTTTTCTTCAAAGACACCGGCATCACTACACATCTGAAGTAAACAAAAACCCCCCCTTTTCCCTTAGAAAAATTAGGGGGCCCCCCCCTCCTGCCCCCCCGTTTTGAGCGGGTTTGGGGGGGGGGGGTGGGTTTTTAAAATCTTCTTTAATTTTTAATAAATTATAATATACTCATACTATTATTCTACCTTAATATAATAATAATTATTATTAAAAATATTAATATTTATAAAATAGTAATAATAATTAATATAAAATTATATTACTATAAAATCATATAATAGAATAATATTGGGGGGACAAAAAAGGCGGGGTTAACCCAAAAAAGGGGTTTTCCCCCCAAAAAAAGTTTTCCTTAAAATTGGAAGGGTGAATTGGGGGGGGGTGGAAAAAACGGGGGGGTTAAAAACTGTGGGAAGCAAAAAAGGGGTCCCCCCCAAAAAATAAAAGAACATGTTTTTTTTTTCCCCCCAATGAAAAAAAATTATTCCCCCCCCCCCCCCTTTTTTTTTAATCCATTTCCATTTTTTAAGAAAGGAAAATAATTGAACAAAAAAACACTTTTTTTTTTCAGAATTTTTGAAAATTTTTTAAAAATACCAATCTAAAAAAAAATAAAGTAAAAAATTAATAAAAAATTTAAAAAAAAATAATTTAAAAAAATAAATTAAATAAAAATAAATAAATAAATAAAATAAAATAAAAATCAAATAAATAAATTAAAAATAAAAAACAATAAAACCGAAAATTGTCAATTACCAAAAAAAAATATTAATATCTATTCTTCAAAATCAAAAATAATTTTTTTTAAAAATTTATTTTACAAAAGAGATTTTTATATTTAATTTTTTTTTCCTTTTTGCTATTTTTGTTTCCAATGAAAAAATTTTTTTTTTATAATTCAAAAATTTTTTTTTTTTATTGTAAGAAAGGAAAAAATAAAAATGAAATAATTAAATTTAAAATTAATAACATAAAATAATCAAATAAATAATAAAATAAAAATAAATAAATGAAATTAATAATAATAAAAAAAATAAATTAATTAAAAAAATAAAATTTAATAATAATAATAAAAAAAATAAATCAAAAAGAAAGAATAAAAAAAAAACAACAAAATAATAACAAAATAAATATGATAATTTAAATATTAAAAAATAATATAATAAAATAAAGTAAATGATAAAATAAATAAATTAAATAATTTAAATAATAAACTACATAAATAAATAATCCAATAATAAATAATAATAAAAAATACTAGAATAATTAATTTAAAAATAAATTATTTTTTTTTTCAAACAATTATTCGTATCACTTCATACTTAATGTTATTTTAAAAAAATTGGCAATAATGGAAAAACAACAACATTTTTGATACCTTTCTATTGATATAGGTATTTATCAAGTTAATAACTAATATAATATAGATTATTAATAATTTGTAATTAATATTAGCTTAAAATTATTCTTTTCTATGAAAATCATAATTTATAAATATACATTTTATATAATTAAAGTATATAAATTATTATATATATAGATTATAAAAAATAAATATAATAAATATAAATTATAATATATAAAAATATTTATATATAATATTATTTCGCTACTATAATTTAAATTATTTAGAATGCGGGGGAACTTTGTTCAGTGCTTTTGTTTTTTTTTTTAAAAAAAAGAGATCGAAAATTATCTTAAATGCTCTAAAAAGTAAAAACAAATTACTCTTTTTTTTTATTTATTAAATTATTAAGTAATTAAAAAATTATTCATTTAATTAAAAAAAATTTATTATTTAATAATTTATTTAAAATTAATTAATTTTATTTTATTAAATAATTTAAATTAATTAATTAATTTTATTTAAAAATTTATTTAAAAATTTAATTATTAAAATTTATTAATTTATTATCTATTAAAATTTATTACAAAAAATAATTATTTTATTAAATTATTAATTTATTAATTTATTAAATTATTATCCATTGAAATTAAATTTATTAATTATTATTTTAAAAATTAATTTAATTTAATTATTATTAAAATTTATTATTAATTTATTTAAAATTAAAAAAAAAAAATTAAAATTATTAAAAAAAATTAATTTTAATTAATTATTAAAATTATTATTTTTTATTTAATTAATTAATTTTTAAATTATTATTCATTATAGTTATAAAAAGAATTACAAATTAATTATTTAAATTAAAAAAATTAATTTAAAATTAGTTATTTAAAATTATTATTATAATTTTTAAATTATCTATTTAATTTAAAAATTATTTAAATTATTTAATTTAAATTATTAAAAAAAAAATTAATTAAAAAAAATTATTTTAAAAAGATTTTTTAAATCTTTTTTATATAAATACAAAAAGTATTCTAATTTAAAATTAAGCACCCTAAACCTAAAATTTTTTCCCCCCCCAAAAAACAGATTCGGGCAGAAATGAATTTATTAATATATATAAGTTAATATATATAATTATTATAACTATATATTTAATAAAATAAAATATATCTATATTGTTAATGAAGTTATTCATAAATATATAAAGCCTTTATAAATATATTATAAAAATCTTATAAAATCTATACTTTCTATTTCGAATGATTTGTCAAATATTATTATATGCTAATTTAACATATTATATATAGAGTTATTAATACCATTTTGGTTTATATAATTTTATAAGGAAATTATATAATATATATAAATATATTAAAATATATATATTATAATATTATTAAAAAATATAAAATATAAAATAATAAATATATATATATTATATGATAAAAATATAAAAATAAATATAATTAATATTATAACTTATATAAATAAATTAAATTAATAATAAATTTTGGTAAAAATAAAAAATATAAAATAAAATTAATAAAATAACTTAAATTAAGTATTAATAGAAAAGTGTAAAGTTATAATACATGTTTTTGTATCATATTCAATATAATGAAGAATGTAAATTTATATTCTTTTTTTTTCTTTTTATTTTTATATAATATATTTAATATTAGCACAAAAATATAAATATATATTAATAAATAATAATATTGTAAATCGTATATATTTTAAAACACAAGGAGTATAAAAAATAAATTATAATTAAATTATTTAATTAATAGACATTTAATAACATAATCATTAATATATAATTATATATAATAAAAAATAAATATAATTTACTATAAAAAATATATAAGTAATTTCACAATTTATCTAAAATTTAACGATACAAATACATATAATAAATTAAAAATATTATTATAATATAATAACCCGTAATAATATATAATAATAAAATAGACCTTTGTACCACGAAAAATGTAAAATAATGCATAACGTCTAATTTTATAATAATAAAAGTAAGTTTAAAATTTAATTAATTTTACTAAAATAAATCACCTATGTTTTAAGTTATAGCTTGTATATTTTTAAATCGTTTAAGGTTTGACACAATTTTTCAAAATGGAAAAGAATCATTTTATATGAAAAGAAAACCTTTAAAAACAGGTCTATTGAAAAAAAAAGGAATAAAATAAAAATTGTAAAAAAAAAAAAAATAAAAAAAAAAAAAACCTGAAAGGAAAAGTTTAAATGAAAGTTTTCCCCGCCCCCCCCCCAATTAAAAAAACTTAAAAAAAGTTTTCCAACCCGTACACCCCAAAAAAACTCAAAATTTTGAAATTTAAAAAAAACCTTGAAAGAAAGATTTAAAAATTTT
The DNA here is from genome assembly GCA_015478945.1 of Trachelipus rathkii. Taxonomy (NCBI): domain Eukaryota; kingdom Metazoa; phylum Arthropoda; class Malacostraca; order Isopoda; family Trachelipodidae; genus Trachelipus; species Trachelipus rathkii. The sequence continues at coordinate 11,937 of JABUQX010087318.1, forward strand.
GGGTTGACTTTGGTTTTAACCTTTTTTTTTTTTTTTAAAAGGGGTTTTTTAAAAAAAAAACCCCCCTCCAAAAATACCCAATGAACCTATTGGGGTGAAAAAAATGCCCCTAAAAAAAATTAAATTTTTTCTTTTAATGTCCATATCTCTCCCCTTTTAAAAACTAATTATGGAAAAAAGAAAAAAATACCTTAAAATTTAAAAAATTTTGTAAATACTTATTTCTCTCTTTTTCAGGATCAAAATCCCGAAAATGTAAAAGCAATATTTCTACAATAAACTATAGTAATTGTAATCCAAAAATTAATACCAATTTGATAACAACATTATTTTTAAAATAATAATATTATATAATATATATATATAATAATTATAAAATTATCATAATATAATATTTTATGTTTCTGTATTGATCTTAAATTATTCCTATCACGTTGGTAAGAAAATATATTGAATTCACATTATTATTGTATAATTTTACATTATAATAATTTAAATATACTAAGTTTTTTTTAACAAAGGTTAACGTCGCTATGAATTGGAAAAAAAATAGTTATATCAACAGACCAGTATAGTTTTTTGGAAGTGCTGGAAGGATAGATTAAATGTCCATTTTTTGACTTAGAGATAGCTGTCCTCCAGTCAGCCCTAAATGGTTAACAAAGGTTAATTGGCCCGGGAAAGTTGGGGGTTTTTTTTTTAATAATGGGGATGATTTAAATTAACAGCTTTGGTTTTTTTTTTGGTGGGCCGGGAAATTTTTTTTTTTTCAAAAAAGGAATGGGAACGCGCCGGGAGAGATTGCACAGGCCCGGGGGGAAAAAGAAAAAAAGGAAACCAAGGTGAAAAAAAAAAATTAAAAAAAATGGAGGTACCGAAAAAAAGGGCCAAAAAGGGAACAAGAGGCAGAATTAATGAACGAAAGGATTGAACGATGTAAACAATGGATGGAACAAAACAGATGAAAAAATGATGCGGGAAAGGAATTAAGTGGGAAATTGGAACAAACAAATTCCCCGGAATGTTAAGTGAGAATTGAAAAAGAAAAATGAAAAGCAGCAAGAAAGGAAACCCCCTTAAAAGAAAGAAAGGAACCAAAATGGAAATTTAGGAAAAAGGAAAAAAAACGCCCGAAAAAAAGACCCCATACGCGGGATTGGTGGGAAAATTGAAAGAGGGTTTAGAGAAAAGATGTTTTTGAAGGGAAGAAAGAACCAGTAAAAAAATTGGGAGAGGTTTGGGCTTAAAAAGAGAACAGAAATGGCCTTTTTCAGTCCCCCCAAGGAGGCTCTTTTTGTAAATAGTGGTTGGCCAGGAAAAACACCGGCCCCCGGGAGAAGTGGTTTGAAAAAGAAAAGAAAAAGCCAAAAAGAAGGTACGAAGCCAAAAAAAAATTGGTAAAAGTTGGAAAAAAAAAAAGAAGCCCCCCTTTTGGAGGGAGGAAACCCGTTGGGAGGGGGGAAAGAAAAAAGGGAAAGAACAAAATTTCCTTTTTTCCGAAATTAAAGCCGAAAAGAACTTATTTTCGGGGGGATCCGGAAAGAAAAAAAAAGTTAGCTAGCAAAAAAAAAAAATAAAAAAGGAAATGAAAACCCAGGGGGAGAAAAAGTGGTTTTTTAAATAAAGAGACCAGAAAAGATTAGAAAATTAGAGAGAGAGGAAAAATTAGACAAGAATAAATTTTTTTTTTTGGGAAAACTTCTGGGTGAAAGGGAAAAGGGGGGTCCCAGGGAAAAAAGGGAGGAAGGAGTTTTTAGAAGAAGTGAAAAAAGAACAAGGGGGAAAGGAAGCAGGGGTAATTACTAAAGCCGGGGGAAAAAAGAGCCCCCCCCTTGGACGAAAGCCCCTTTAAGGAAAAAAAAAGGGAAAGGTTAAATTCACTTTCTGCCAAACTCTAAGGAAAGATTTTGATTTTTTTGCCCCCCCCCATAAAAAAAAATTTAAAAATAAAAGAGGGAGGAGAAAATAGGTGGGTGGGTTGAAGGAAAAAAAGCCAGTGGGTTTGAAGGTTTTAAAAATCAAAAAAAAAAACAAACTTTTAAACTTGGGAAGGGAGAAAAGTGAGGTTTTTTTCCAGAGGGAAAAAAAAATGGGAAAAAAAAAAAACCAATCAAAAATTTATAACCAAATAAATAAATAAAAGGGAAAAAAAAGGGAAAAGAAAAAAAAAAAAATTGTGGGGTTTCAGTGGAATGTCAAACATCCCAAAGAGCTAAGGTAAATTTTTCCGTTTTTAATTGGAAACCCCCCCATCCTGGGCCCCAAAAAAAAAAGTTTTAAAATAAACGAACAAGGAAAAATGGTTCATTTACTTTGAAAAAAGGAAAAAAGGAGTGGGGGAAAAGGGCAATTTTGTGGAAAACCCAGAACTTTTTGGGAGAAACGGAAGCAGTAAATGGGTACAGGGGCCGAAATTCAAGAAGCAAAAACCCAACAAGAATCCCTTCAAATGTTTTCGCCCCTGGGAAAGAATGAAAAAATTAAAAACGGAAAAAAAATAAAAAAAGAATACAAACAAAAAAAAGGGCAAAAAAAAAAAATTACATCGCAAAAAAATATAAATAGATCTGAAAAGAAAAAGGGCCCAAAAAAAAAATTCCCCGAATTTCGTTAACCCGTAGGAAGGGAAAATTTGGGTGTTTCGAGGTTTTCCCCTAGAAGAGAAGGATTGACGGAGTGGGTGGTTGCTTTGTTTTTTTAAAAGAAAAGGCTTTTGGGAGAAATACTATAGTTATTAAAAAGAATGAAAAAAAACAAAAATGGTTAAAAAATTGGGGTAAAAAAAAGAAAATATGAAATAATTGGAAAAAAAAAACAAACGAGAAAAAATGGGTTTGAAGTGGGGGGAAAAAGGCTTTTGGGCGGTTAAAAGCCCCCAATGGAAGTGGTAAAAATTGGGTTCAAACCACAAATTTTCTTTTTGTTTTTGTAAGCAAATAATTTCTTGGGAATGTGGGTAATTAGGGCAAAAACAGTTGAAGGGAGGGGAAGGGGTTGCGAAAAAGGAATCTTTTTTTTTTTGAAAATTGGGAAAAAGAATGTTGATTTGGCCTTTATGGCCCCGGGAACTGGAAAAACCCCTGGCCCGCGGCTGGAGCGAAAACGCACCGCCAAAATAAACTGGGAAAAAAGGGAGGGTTGGTTTGGTTTTTTTGGGCCTTTTTTTTTGATAGAAAAAAAAACCCTGAAAGAGAAAAAAGATGCGACAAAGTAGAATACAAAAGGTAGAAGTAAGAAATATAAAAACAAAAATTAATTAGTGTTTTTTTTAAAGTAAATAAGAGAAAGGAAAGGGGAGAAAAAGAGGTTTTTTTTTTTGGTGGTTTTTGGAGGTGGGAAAAATTTTTGGTGGGGTGGGGTTGGGATTTAAAAGAACCCCGTAAAAAGAGAAATTCAAGTTTATCCCCCCTTTTGGGGGGGGAAAAATGTTTTTGGGTAAAAGAGAGGGAGGGGGGTAGAGAGAGAGAGTGGGAAGATTGCGGAAGGCTAAGAATTGAAAAAAATAAGTTAAACGGGAGAATATAACGTAAAAGAAGGCTTTTTTTTTTTTTTGGGTTTAATCCTATCAATTAAAAGGGGGAAAAATTTAAAAAATGAAAAAGAAAAACTTTGCAAAAAAGGGGAAAGAATGGAATCGGAAAGATTAATTTTTTTTTTTCGAAGAAGGTAAAAATTTTTTTTTTTTAAAAAACACCCCCCGGTTTCCCCTTCCCCCCCCCTGTAAATGGGGCGCGGGGGGAAAGAAACAAATGGGGAGTTTATTTGAACAAAAACAAGAAGAAAAAAAGGAAAAAGAAGCAAAAAAAAGAAAAGGTGCAAAAAGACCCAACTTTGGAAAAATTGAAAAAAAATGGTAAATTGAACGCAAACGATTGATGGGTGTATAACACCCCACGGAAAAAAAAAAAAAAAAAAAAAGGGGACAGAGGGTTTTTTTAAGAAAAACGGAAAAAAGAATTTAGAGAAGTAAATAAAGAAAGTAAATTGAAAAGTTAACATTTAAAACCAAAAGTAGAAAAATTTTTGTTAAAAGCAATCTCAGGTTTTGGGTGGGGAAACCCAATTTTTTTTTTTTGGGAAAGGGGAAAAAAAGAAAGCCGGGTGGGGCAAAAAGGGTTTCGGGCCAGGAAGGGAGGGGGTTTGGGGGAAAAACCCTTGGGGGAGACCCGAAAAGGAAAAAGGCCAAAATAGAAACCCAAGGGGAAAAGAACCAACCGGGAAAAAGGGAATTTGGAAAAAGGAAACCTCCCGCCAGAAAAGAAAAAAATTCCGCCTGAGAAAAAGGAAAAGAAAAACAAAATTCAAAAAAAATTTCATGACCTAAATGAAATTTTCAGAGCTTGTATTCTTAAGAAAAAAAAAGAAACGGTTCAAATTTGGCAAAGAATAAGAAAAAGGGGAGTGCTGAAAGGGGCCAGGGCCCCCTGGCCCCCCCCCGTTGGCCCCCCTGACAAGGCCTTTTTTTTCTCAATTAAATGGAAAAGCCCTTTTTCCCTGGGGAGCCCGGAAAAAAAAAATGGTAAAAAGGATGTTAACTGAAAATAATCTTATTAAAATATAATATATAAACATAACAGCATATCAATAAACTTAAAATATATAAAAAATAAATTTATTACAAACTATTTATATTAAATAAAATAATATATTAATTATATATAATATACAAGAAAATATAATTAATATAATATTATTAATTTAATATAAATTAAAATATAAATTTATAATATATAAATTATTTTTAATAATTTATTTGTAATGTAATGGGTGGGGGTTTTGTTTTTTGGGGTGGGTGTTGGGTGTGATATTTAGGTAAGGTTGGGATAAAAGGGGTAAAAAAAAAAAAAAAAGGATTCTATTTGATGGAATGAAGTTTTAAAGTGAAAAGAAAATTTTGGGTTTGAAATGAAGTGAAGTTAATAAGTTGGTTGGGGGTGGGGGGGGGTGGGTTGGGGCTAAAAAACGTGGTTTTTGTGCGAATGTTTTTGGGGTTGAAAATGTGGGAATTCTAAGATTTAAAAGTGGGGTTCCTCCCATACTCCCCCTTTTTACCATATTTTCCGATTTTCTTCAATTTTAGTTTATTTGCTTTTCAAGAAAAAAAAAAAAAACCCCGCTTTTTTGGAAAAAATTTGTCAACAAAATTTTAAAATTTCAGCAAAAAAGAAAGGGTCCCCCACATATCACTGGAACTGGAAAAATATATTTTCCCCCCCCCCCCTTTCCTTTAAAAGTAAAAAAAAATTATGTCAATTTAACAGCCCCCAAAAAATCGAAAGCCTTAAAAATCCCCTCCTCCCGACGAAAACTTAAAAAATTTCAAACTACTCGCCCCCCCTTTTAGTTCCCAAATTTTTTTGGCTCCTTTTTCTTCCCCTCCACCCCAAAACTTACTTAAAGTCCCCGCCCAAACCCGTTTAAAAAAAAAAAACACCAAAACAAAATTGAGTGGTTTTTTTTTTTTGGCCCAAAATTTTTAAATGCTACATTGTCCTTTTGTCTTCTTTTTTTCTTTTTTTTTTTTAAGTTACTTCATTTCATCGGTTCGAGTAGGTCCGAACGTTTTTTTTTAAATATTTTTCCGCACCCCTTTTTTCCTTTGTTTTTGTTCCAAACTCCCCCGACCCCACCCAATGGCCCCCAAAACCCCCAAAAGCTTTTAAAAAAAAAAATAAGTTTTTTGGGGGTAGTAATTTTTTTTTTTTTTTTTTTTTTTTTTTTTTTTTTTTTTTTTTTTTTTTTTTTTTTTTTTTTTAATAAAACACTTTTATGGGTTAAAATTAATAGCTAACGGGTATTAGTGAATAAAACTCTACTAAGGGCATTTAAGATGGTAACAATTAACTTAAATAGTTTTTTTTTTTTTTTTTTTTTTTTAGTAGCCCAATAATTAAGGTAAAAAATTGTTTTTTTACATTTTTAAATTGGGAAAAAGTAGAATTTTTTATAAAGGTAGGTATGTACTGATGTACACTAACATTAAAAGAACACATTTGTGTTTCCCCCTCTTTCCCCTCCCCCATTTTATTTTTTTTTTTTTTTTTTACCAACCTCTTTCCCCTCAATTCTATTTTTTTTTTAAAAAACAAATTGTAAAAGACAAAAAAATATGAGAAGAAACCCAAAAATGAACCCAAAAAAAAAAAGAAGGTTAAAGGCCTTCCACCAAGAAAACCCACGTAAAAAATTTTTTTTTTTTGGTTTTGCCTTTTTTTTTTTTTTTTTTTTTTTTTTTTTTTTTTTTTTTTTCTTTCAATCCCGAAACTTAAAAATTAAAAAAGTAGGAAAAAATAATAAAAACGAAAAAAAAACTAAAACTTAATATAACCTTTGACTTTCACCTCCAATCTGACAAATCTGTCATTTTAACCTAATATCTCACTTACCTTAATTTTACTACCCTTATTCTGCTGTGATAACATCAAGCCTATTTTAGATGTTCAAAATAACCCCTATTACTTTTTTACCTTTTCCTCAAACCTCCTTAAAACTTACCCTTCAACT
>JABUQX010087319.1:0-5000 GCA_015478945.1 Trachelipus rathkii
GGGAGAGATCTTTTTGATGGTATTAGGATTTAATAGCCGTACAAAAGATTATCCTAAATTTAGGCGCTAATTTAGGTCTAAATGTAGTTATTGCACCACATTTACAGAAAAAGGTCAGTTTTGAATATATTTTGACCTGGAATTAGGCTTTAAATCGCCGGTTACAAAAAGGATTTATCTAAATTTGACTAAAGTAGTTATTCAACACGATTTTACAGAGAGAGAGGTCCAGTTTCGTATTGTAAAGGGTGCGGGTAGTTTGTGTTTTTCTCGTGATGGATTGTCAATGTACATAGATAATAATATAATAATAAAGAAAATCCGAAAAATTATTTAAAACTTTGAAATATTTTTTAAGTTAAATCGAGTTGAATAATATAAATTGTAAGTGAATAATTGGGTTATTTAATAAATAACTTAGAATGATTTTAATAAATAATGTTTATGTTAGCAGAGAAGACTTATGTTTTGTTATTTTATGACTTATTACATGGCTAAAGATGATGTAAAGCAGTTAGTCAAGAGAACAAAACTGGCAAAGCTTGGTGTAGAGGGGTGCTGGGGGCTGACTTAACTGATTTATTGCTTTAAAGGTACGAAAATATATGTTTTTAAATAAATTTCATAAAATTTTAGTAAAAGTTATTTTAAAACTTGATAGTTATAAAAATTTATAAAAAAAAAGTATTAACAGTTAATATAAATTCTTTGTCAAGATAATGTTTGATTTATTATAGAAGTTTTTAAAGAAACTTTGAAATAATTTTTAGTTGTATTTGAATGAGTAATATAAATGTGTTTTTAATTAAAACATAAAAAATGTTTTTAATAATTATACGTTATATGTGTTAGTGAGTGTGGTGGGTGTGTTGTGTGTGTGTGTGTGTGGTGGTTGTGTGTATCTGTGTGCGAGTGTAAGTAATCTGTGTGTGTGTAAATCTGTGTGTGAGTGTAAGTAAATCTGTGTGTGAGTGTAAGTTAATCTGTGTGTGAGTGTAATGTAAATGGTAAGTGTCTATGGATAATGGTAAAGTGGTCATAGTGAAATGTGTGTATAATATCATAGTGAATGTGTGTATAAGTGTAAGTGTGTGTGTTGTGTGTGACCGGCATGTGTTAAGTGTAAATGTAATGTCATGGGTAAATTGTAAGTGTCATAGTGATGTGTGTATAAGTGTCATAGTGAATGTGTGTATAAGTGGTAGAAAAATATGTGTGTGTGTGTATGTTGTGTGTGTGTGTGTGTGTGTGTGTGTTGTGTGTGTGTGTGTGTTGTGTGTGTGGATTCTAATATAAATAACAATAGGCATGAAGTAAATAACACTAAGTATATGATAATAATAAAAATAAAATAATAAATAATAAAATAACAATAAAATAAATAAAACATAATAATAAAATAAATAAAACATATGTTAATAAATATATGAGTTAAAGCAATAAAGCAGAGATTTAAAACAGTAAAGCAGAGAGTTAAAAACAGTAAGGCAGAGAGTTAAAGCAGTAAAACATGAGTTAAGCAGTAAAGCGCAAGTTAAAGCAGTAAACAATGATTAAGAGCAGTAAGCAGAAGTTTAAAGCAGTAAGGTAAAACAAAAGCATCCTACCCCTAGGTGTTAGGTAATAACACTTCTATTGATTTACTGTTTACTGCTTTAAGGTTTGTAAAGTATATGTTTTAATAAAATTTCGTACAATTTTATTAAAAATAAAATGTTATATGGCCGGAACTCTGTGTGTTTTATATTAGATTACAAATTAAAAAATAAAAAGTTTAAAACAAAATAATTTATATAAAAAATACAAAGTTATTAAAACAAAAATACAAAATATAAAAGAAAACATAATGTTAATAAATATATAGAGTTAAAGTAAAGAGAGAGTTAAAACAGTAAGGCAGAGAGTTAAAGCAGTAAAACATGAGTAAAAGCAGTAAAGCAGAAGTTAAAGCAGTAAAGCAGGTAAAGCAGTAAAGCAGAAAGTTAACGCAGTAAAGCAGTAAAACAAGGCATACTAATCCCCTAGGTGTTTGGTAATAACACCTCTATTGTTTTACGGCTTTACTGCTTTAAGGTATGGTAAAGTATATGTTTTTTTTATAAACTTTATTCAATTTCTTCAAATAAAATTTATTTCTATTAACGACACTCTGTGTCTTAAACGCCTAACCCTAAAAAATAAAATAAAAGTATTAAAACAAAAATAAAATAGAATAATAATAAAAAGTATTAAAACAAAATAAAAAATATAAGAGAAACATAATGTTATAAATATATGAGTTAAAGCAATAAAGCAGAGAGTTAAAGCCGTAAAGCAGAGAGTTAAAGCGTAAAACATGAGTTAAGCAGTAAAGCAGAAAGTTAAAGCAGTAAAAATGAGTTAAAGCAGTAAAGCAGAAGTTAAGCGTAAAGCAGTAAACAAAGGCATAGCTAATCCGCTAGTGTTTTAGGTAATACACTCATTGTTTTACTGCTTTACTGCTTTGAAGGTATGTAAAGTTATGTTTTTTAATAAATTTCGGTAAATTGTAGTAAGATGAATTTTTATATATCAGACACTCTGATTTTTTCTTCTTACATACAATTTTTTAAAATTTATAAATTAAAAGTATTAAGTAGAAAGTATTAAGTAAAATAATGTTAATAATATATTGTTAAATATAGGTTCTTGTAATGAGTTTACAGTTTTAGTTCGCGAAATTTTTTAATAAAAATGTTTAAAGTATGAAATAAAAATGAATGTCTCGTAGTATATTGAAACGAAATTCTTTGAAATGTTTAAGTATGAAATAAAAATGAATGACTTATAGTATATTATATTTTCATTCGGCGGGCGGGTCGGCACCTGTGGGTGCGGGGCTCCATCCTGTTGCGGGGGGGGGCTTGCGACTGCGCCTTGGTGGGCAAGCTTATGAAACTTGGGAAGAATTATATGAAACTCTGGTTCTATGATGTGGGAAGAGGATGAGCCATCAAGGTGATTTCATAAAGATGAATCATCAATATTAGATGGTATCAAGATGACGTCATCAAGATGAGTCATCAAGATGAATCCTTCGAAGTTGAGGCATCACATGCTGAGACATAAGCTGAGGCATCATGCTGAGGCATTAATGCTGAGGCAACAAAGTTGAGGCATCAAAGTTGAGGCATCAAAATTGAGGCATCAGTGTAAGTGTATCTGGGTGTGGGTGTGAGTGTAAGTGTATATGGTTTAATGTAAGTGTCTATGGAGAGTGTAAGTGATTATAAGTGTTATATAAAATATAACTCATAGTAGGAGCATTCTAAGCAGATTGTATTCCCGAATCGATTCCTCATACCTTATAACCTAGGGGTAGACACCCCTATTAGGACTATTCTAGGCTCAGGGGGAGGCTAGAAAAGGCTTGAAAAAATGGCACTCAGTTGGCACTTTGTGGCACTCACTTGGCACTATGTGACTCACATGGCACTATGTGGACTCACTGGCACTCATTGGGCACTGCATTGGCACCTTGGCCAGCTCACCTGGCACTTCACTTGGATCATCTAATACTCATAGAACCCTAATAGAACATCACTAGATACTTCTTACGGTGATTGGGACATCAAAGCCATGCAGTTAGCGTGGGTCAAAAATGACCCATGGTATATGGCAGGGTCAAGGCTAAAATATCATGGTCAAACAAGGTCAAGACATCAAAAAGGCTAAGTCCTAAAGGAAGGACAAAAAATTACCTGGTGTCAAATTTTGACCCACGGTATAGGCAAGGTAAAGGGAGCGAAATTCATGGTCAAGCAAGGTAAAAGACAATAAAAAATAGGCTAAGCCCTAAAGGAAGATCAAAATTACCGTGGGCAAATGACCCATGGAATATCAAAGGGTTGGTCGAAATTTCGTGGGCCAAAATTGACCCTGGAAAGACAAAGGTGCCAAAATTACGCGATGGGCAAATTGACCATGGTATTGCAAGGTGGTCAAACAAGGGTAAAGACATCAAATCGGGCTAAACCTAAAGGAAGATCAAAAATTACCGTGGGCAAAAATGGCCCACGGTCGAAAAAATTAGAGGGGCGTAAAATAGGGGGGTAATACGTACAACGGTTCTGACGCCACCGTTTGGCGCACCCCTTTCTTCGAAGGGTGTAACATTAGGGTTGCCAAAAAATTAGGGTTGCCAAAAATTAGGGTTGCCAAAAAATTAGGTGGCGCCAAAAAATACCGTGGGCCAAAAATGACCCATGGAAGACGGAAGGGTTGTCGAAAAATTAGGGGGGGTTTTTAGGTAGGGGGGGGTTTTGGTGGGGGGGGTTTTTAGGTAGGGGGGTTTTTATTTGGGTTTTTTTTCGGTTAGGTGGGTTTTTTCGGTTGGGTGGGTTTTTCGTTGGGTGGGTTTTTCGATGGGTGGGTTTTTTTAGTGGATTTTTCGTTTACCAATATGACTCTCCTACTACTAATAATAATAATAATAATAATAATAATAATAATAATAATATAATAATAATAATAATAATAATATGAAATCTATAATCTTGATAATAATAATAATAAAATAAATAACAATAATAATAATAATAATAATAATAATAATAATAATAATAATAATAATAATAATAATAATAATAATAATAATAATAATAATAATAATAATAATAATAACAATAACATAATAATATAATAATAATAATAATAATAATAATAATAATAATAATAATTAATAATAAAAGTTAATCAATGAAAATGAAAAGTATTTATTAATGGAAATGAGGAGACATGTTTGTGGTCCGTAACGATTTCTTAGGTCAAGTGGCTGTTCCTCATACATGTATAAAATATTTCGACCAGGTATTTAAATGTAAGGTTTCCAAGTTTGCAGATGATAGCAAATTGGCTACCTCTATAAGGAATAGTATGATGGATGTATAAAGATTTAAAGATAAGGAGGGAGCTGTAATGGTTGATGGGATGAGCAGGTTCGTTCATTCCTTCTCAGATAAATTTTTCTTTCTCATTCATTC
>JABUQX010087319.1:12500-23640 GCA_015478945.1 Trachelipus rathkii
CCTCTTGTGCGGAGGAATTATGAATTATCATATTGCTGATGGTTCCACGATAATTTACCGAACAGGAGACAGCTGATCTCCGGGAATCATTAATACTCTAGTTTGCTCTTAAACTACTTTTCTGTTGCTCTTGTGCATTTAGATGCTTTGTGCCATCTGTCTATTCCTCTCATATAAGTAGATACTTTACTCCTTATATCACTAATCATATTGGGTGTGTCATCAATATTCATAGTGTGTTCACTGCTCAACCATTCAATATGATTCTTTGGATGCTTCTTCTTATTGGAATACTTGTTGATTGGGTAAACAAGGAAAATAAAAGTCACAAACACCGTATAATACTACCTATCTAAACTCCAGCAGTGGCTACTATCTTTATGATTAGAATTTATACCATATCCATATAATTCAAATATTAAAAGTGAGCCAAATTATACTTCAACTTCCATAATCCTTTTGAGTTTTAAAAATTTACTAAAAATACTAATCATCAAAAATTAATCTGTAAGCAAGTTTTTCTTAAAGTCTCTCTTTCGACATACTCATCATAATGGCAGCCAAAACCTGATAAGTCCTGCAAAATTTAACAACTTACGGGGGAATATCCTTAGGTTGTATGTTTCTAGAAACCGATTGTTTTGTTTTTCAGTAAAAGATAGTCGAGAGTAACACACAGAGGAGTCGGGTTTCTACATGGCACAGAGATGAGACTTGACGCATTTCTAACTTAGCAATATATATTATTTCTTTATCTACTATATTTGGGAGGATACCGGTTATATACCTAGATACACTAACTAGTGTTAACTCTTTATATAGTATAATTAACGCTAATCATTTGATTTATTATGTTACTTTTCTTGTGCTGTATTATTTATTACCTACTTACCTACTGTATAATAATAACGTAGTTACGCTCCTAATTATTGGAATTGCGGTACAAGACTTCGTAGGTTCCCTTTTACTTTATATATATTATATATATATTATTCTTTGATTTCATTTATATATTTTATCTCAAGTATTTATATTCTTTCCTATCATTGTAATTGTAAAATAATAATGTACAATAAAAACGATACATTATTTTGCTGATAACATTTTCAAATTGGGTGGGTCTCTCAAAGTTCGGTATTATGGTAACTCTTTTAGCCTTGGATATAGGGCTATTTTCCTTTTCCTCCAGACTTGCTCTTCACCTCTTCGCAGACCAATACCGATTCGTTTAAAAGGACATCCCTCATTTTTAACCATTCTGAAATGCTTCTCAGCTTCCACAGTAAGGGCAGCGACATAGTGCGTGTCTTTGTTCCTAACTCATACTGCGGCGCGTGCCCCGAACAACACTACTCTCGGTCATGGAGGCAACACTGAGGATATATGTTTTTAATTCTCGACTTTTTTAGCTATTAACAGATTCACTCATCTGTTGCTCAATCATAGTCTCAAGCATTTTTATTTTTGCTCTATTTTCCAATTGGTCCAAGTGGGTTTTTGAATATACGCCTCGTGTGACTCCGTGTGCCGAGATAGTATCTCACTCGAGATGGTTTACACGTCGTTTGTAACCTTAGGGGCAAACTCTGCCACTTCTCTCATGAGACCTCCTCTTCATACTGTATATTTTGAGTAATATAGTGACAACCCCATTTCATTTTTACAACTTCTTGAAAGCTTCAGCTTTCCCAAGTAGGATAGCGAGGGGAAATGCGCTAGTAGTATACCTCGAACCTAATACTTACGTACTACGGGATCTCCTCCCGGCCAATATCATCTCTCGGTCTCAGGGTGCAAATCATCTTGAGTTAACATTTTTCACCAAGGTTCTCAACATTAATTAATTATTTTAGTCATATGAGAATTTTTGTGAATTAAGTATATTTTTTATATTGTTTGTAATATTTTAACTTCACAATGATTTTCCTGAGGTGGCCTCTGTGTGTAAACCCTTAATCGCTGCTTGAGATAGGTACTGATAGGTCCTCAACGCCAGAGGAGTTACCTTGGACCCTTCGAGACCCCAAAACGGATTGGGGTGGCTCTGTGCACAAGGGAAACCATAATTTACCCCTTGCACTATCTATACTCTAATGTCCGCCTTTAAACCAATTACCCGACAGTGTTGCTTCTTCCTGTTCCAAGATGTTGTCGGGGTATGGCCTCGTCGGAGCTTCAGGTGTTCCAAGACACGCCTTCACTCTCTGCTGGATTGCTAAGCTTCTCCGAGGTAAATATGTTTCTTTTTTAGGCCAATCGTGGTCTCAGAGTACACTTCTGAGGTACCTCTCAAAGAGGAATGGAGTTTTTAACATATTACTGCAACGCATTTGAAATATAATAATAAGTATGTTGCGTTTATTAGTACAAATATCTTAGTGCAAATACATATTAATTCCGGTTAAGGACTTTACTTGAACTCTAGTGTTCCTGGAACCCGTAGTGCCTTTGTGTGGCGGGAAGGACCTCGTCGGATATGTTATGGTGTTAAGCCAAGACAGCGTTCTCTCGCACATCTGTGGGACGCTCTAGTTTTCAGAGGTAAAAATGATGGGCTTTCCTTTAGCTAATGTGGTCTCTGTGAGAGGTAAACCACTGTGAGTAACATCCTTCAGGTAAGGGTTCAAACCCCTTAGGGATTTAAGATTTTGACAGATATATCTTTTAAAACCTCAGTATAAACAGTTTCATGCTATATACAGGCCAAGTATAATATATAATAAGATACGTATTAATATATACTATATATTATATTATACTGTGTATATACATTAATATAATCTACTTGGCTTCCATCCCCGTTATTATTACTTATACTACCTCATGACTACAGTTACTCTTCAGCCAAGCTTTTTCTCACCCATCCTTTATGTTCCGTTCGTACTATGTTTCAATACGTTATATTATCTCACAACACTTTGAATCTTTATATTTTACTAGTTGACCTAATATATATGATTGAATATCTATCTATTTAATCTATCAATAGTGGTACTTTCTGACTGTGATATATTTTATATTTCTTATTTCTTTGTTTTCCATATTCACTTGACGCTAGATCGGCTTTTCCTTGGCTAAAACTTTAGGACTCTGCTAAACATTTTGGTACCCGTTGATCTTTATGCACAACGTTCCATCTCCTTCTTCTGAACAATTCACTCTCATCTAACTCGGCCATAACATCCTGTATAAACAAGCCATCTTCTGATCTCACTTGACATAATCTAAAGATACTTTGCTTCAATCCCCCGAAGCTATAATGACTTACTTGGACGGATCAATAGATTTATTTACTTAAATTCATAAAAAGAAGTAAAATATTGGCAATATAATTTTACCTCAATTCTGCATACTCTTTATATCTTTTTCCATCTTATCTATCAAATTTTCCTACTAAGCATCTTCACTCTCCTCCTTCTTCTTCATTGGTTTTATATCCTCGCTTTAATGGTCAATTGGAGGTTATATAATATATATTATAATATATATAGTATATATATATATATAATTATAGATTATATCCTGTTTTTATTGATATCAATGATATCATATAGTATTTTTATATTGTCCTCACCCTACAATTTAGTTGTGTCATATACCTATTTACTTAATATTTATTACATAATGATCTTATATGTGGTTGACTTGTGCTCGCTTTTCTTCATTTTAGTTATAATAGCTTGGTAAGTGGTATAAGACCCTGCTACACTGTTTCTATGATTTACTTTTACAAATTGACAGTTAATGTATTATATATTATAATAATAAGTCCATTTGTTCTTTATATCCTTTCAGCTACTTCCATATTTATAAAGAAATATAGGTCAGATTATTGATTGTTACTATATTTATGTATATATATAATCTCTGTTATTATTCTTTATTATTTAGAGTAGTATTTTGTAATACACTTTATAATTATTCAATAATATTAAGGAGTTTCTTCTTCTGATCTATAATTTTTCTATGATTTCTTTTCCAATAGACTAAATAGAAATATCTATAGCTTCAGATAAAATTAAATAATAATCAGAAGTTGATATATAATAATCCGTAAACTTATAAAAAAATTTTTCTTTATTAAGCTAAATATTCTTTCGTTATTTAACGTATAATCTATACAACTGTATATAGCAAATTATACTCCAACACCTTGTATTTGTTATAATTTCTTATTTTTATATATATTTACTATTTTATTTATTTTTTTTTATTCTTTTTTTCTTTCTTTTTTTACATTTTCGAAAAATATAAAATCATGTTACTCCTCCGACTTACCTGGGCCCGACCGGTGCTTTCCAACACTTCACAGCCATACATTTATATTCACTTAATCGCTTCGATTTCATATGTGTTCTCGGATGATGGTAGAGGGGCGACCGACTACGAGAGGTAATGTTTGATTACAATAAGTATTTTTATAGTAGGCATGTTTGCATTTTATTTTAAGACTACTTCTGAGGTAGCTGTTGTTACTGTAACATATTATTTTTGTTAAGTACTGCTTTTGTAGTTTTTAGTATATTGCATCTTGAGAATATGGCTACATCATTTCGTGGTGTGGGTTTACTGAAGTTGGAGTTCAAATTTCGGGCTCATCTGTCGCTATTGCCTGTGGATCTTTGATCATTTCTATTCCGATTACGTCTAAGGGAACATGTGTTGATTTTCTTAAAATATTTGGTGTCTCAGAGGTGAACCGTACGCAGTATTTGTTTTGCTGCATTTAGGTGGTTGTCACTTTGTGAGTGATTAGGTGTGTGTATTATGGTTTAGGAGCTTTCGTGTTATAATAAAGACTGGGGAAGATAAGGAAGGTGTTTGTGATTTTAAAAAGTAATGTGAGTGATGGGGTTAAGAGTACTGTCGGATGTTTGACCGGTGGTGTTGTGTGTGGTACTGTGTTTCGCGTATAGTTGAGAATCATTATAGGTGTTTAGTGGTTATATAGTGTAGTTAAACCCTTTTGTTTCATTTGAGTGTAAAGAACGATGTTTGTTAGAAAGGTACTGCATAAGTAGTGTTTATCTCTTGTTATTACAATTTTAGATGTGATTTGATATTTGTGTTGCTTTGGTAGTATATCTGCTAGTATTTATCGCTACTTGGTTAAAAGTGGAAATGTCATACGTCTGGTGGATGTAAGGCGTAGTTTCTCGTGATGGACAGTATTAATGGATTGTTGTAAACTATATATACAGGTTGTAATCGGTCTATTTGCGTGTTTTACACTAATATTTATTTGAATTGATTAATTGATGGTTTATAGAGCTATGCTTTTTTATAATTTGCCTAGTATCGTTTGCTGTTTGTGGATAATGTTGATACCTATGTTTTCTAGTGGTTGTTTTGGTGAAGTTAAAGTTGTGTGTGTTCGTTGGCAGAGGTGTTATATCTCTAATATTATATGGTGTTTCTTTGTACTTCGCTTGATGAATTGATCTGTATATTAATGCAATGATTGGTGATTGGTAAGTATCGAGTTCGACAAGTATTGTTGTCGATTAGCTGTAATACCAGAGGATCTGTTTGGTTTGAACAGGCAAGACCATTCTAGTTATATAATATATATACAACGTTTTTCATATTGCTCTCGAATGTAATCTCGAGGTGGTGTTACTGGAGGGTTTTGCTGTGTTTAATATTTTGAGTCCCGTGTGTGGTGTTTGTTATGCTAATGCAAGTCTTTTCCTTATTACTCAACACATCAAGCGCTCACAGGCTGAGCCTATCTAGAGGGGGTTCGTGCTAGTTACTGTCCGACGGGGTAGAAAGAAGCATATGCTAAGGAGCAGAGAATATGCTTACATTATCTTGCCATCCACCATAACTGATTTATCAAACTGAGTTGACTTACTGGGACACTACATTCTGCTCGTGTTTGTTTCTGGCATGTGGCCTTACTCCTACTCGTAAAATTGGGCTATCCGCGCAATATACATATATTAAATTAAATATATTTACAAAAGTGTGTGATATTAGTTTCTAAGAGATAAGGACCAACATAACTTACATTTAACACACAGCACAACTATAAAACTTATTTATAAAAAGCGCGATTCTAGCCAATAATACATATAATCATACTTATATAGATTTTTCTTTATATATATATACTATTCTAGAATAATATATATATTTAGATATATAATAGGTATTTATTAGTATATCTTATATATATATTTATTATACTATATTATAAATTATTATATATATTCTTAATATTATGTATATAATTACTTTACACCTATATTTTGTTTAAATTATTATATATATATATATATACTATAATAGGGTATATTATTAAATATTAATAATCTTACTTATTAATTATAATAATTATATATATATTATATATTAATATTTAATATATAATATATTTATTATATTTATATATATATATTATATATTTATTATAATTATACTATTAATATATATTATTATTATATATATATATATATAATATCTAATATATTATATATATATTATATTATATATAAATAAAAATCATTTTATATCTGTCCAATTTGAAACATCCAGGACAATGATATTAAAAAGCATCAGTGATCTTCTGACTCACTCGATATTAATGATCTATATAATTCTATTTATAATAATGAAGTTCATTGATTTTGAAAATATTGAATTAATTAATTATTTATCATTACATCACTAACTGGAATCATAATTATAATTATTATCACATTATTATTATTAATCAGGTAACATAAATCATTATTAATAATTTAGGTGATTATATATATATACACATATATATTTATATGTATGCTTATTGACACTCACCACATAATAAATCTCATAAGCTCTATAATATGGGAATGATATATAAATTGGAACAGGCTGGAGGAGTTTCCATCCAGTAGACATGACTGATATAATACCTCTTCATTGTGTATTATTATGGCGTAAGAAATGTTGTTTTATAATATTAATGTCCTCAATTAACAGTGAGATAAGGTTGTGGACCCAGAGATTTAGAATAGTGCATATTTACAAAAGTTGGTGTCTGGATGTACATTAAAGTCAATACAAGTTGGTATGAAGAAATTGTTATTTTGTGGTAGTTATATATCAATATTGTTACAGGGTAGTAACATTTTGTACGTGTGGAATGGTAGGGGGACTTGTGTATTGAATTTAGTATAAATTTTATATATTTTATGATAGGGAGGGTGATGAGTGCCAGGTTAGCAAAGACAGCGAGATGATATAACTTCTGTGTTCATGAGTATAGATTGTCTATTTGTGTCTAATTTGTGTTGTGTGGTGTGGTGGATATATTCAGCTCGGTTCATGACTTGGAGCCCAGAGTAAATAAATATTTTAATGTGTAATATAGAGTCAACTAATGATAAAAACACTTTATAAGGTCTTTGTTCTATTTGTGATAAAAGAAATATTTCTCGGGCATTGTGGTAATCTCGTTTGTATTTATCAATCAACTCTCTGTTATAGAGGTAAATTAATTTTTTGTGTTCTTTTCAACATAATATTTATATTCAGTTTAAAGAATTTCTTGCAAGTTATTTAAAAAAAATTATCACTATTAATTCATATTTTTCAAATCAGATATAAAAAATAAAAAATATACCTACTTTTTTAAATGCTTACGTTCGTGAGAGCATTGCTAATGCGCATTCCGAATAGTATAATTATGTGACCGTGATATAGAACATGTCTATTGGATGAGATACTGTGCTACTTTTCTAAGATCACCTTTAGTCATATCTATAAACTATAAAAGTATTTTATCAATAATATTAAATATTAATGTAGAGAAACATGAAATCGCCCATACCTGATACCGTTTTCATCTGAGAAGTTCTCCTTCATTAGCATTAGCGAAACATAAATAGTTATTGCAATTTTTTCCTTAAGACCTTGAAACAAAAATTTATTAGGCAAATCTGGAATTTCCATGAGCTGTCCTGAATTTGAAAAACTAAGAGCGAAACGTTTTTAAATAATTAATATTATTTTCTGTTATTAGTTATTTAACTCACCACTTATTAAATAGTCATACTTTAGGATAAGAGTGATTGATTGATGGAAGGCTCTATTATAACTTATAAATTATAAAGTAAATTTACACTAATTTTTTTCTTAATTTTAGTAAATATAGGATTAATCATTCATCATAGTGAAAGTGACTTACAATAGGCGTTGGAAAGCAAGATCTCTTGACATAATACAAGTCGATTTAATTTTGCTGCATGGACCTTAATTCTCTCACAAAGTGGTAAGTACATCGTATAGAGATATTAATGTCTATTGAAACATTATAGATATTTTTAAGCAATTAAGCCTGTGGGTGCATGTTACCTGATAGCTATTTATTATTTTTAAATGTTTGATGTTGGTTTTGGGTTTATTAAATTATTATTAACTCAATAAGTTATTATACGCTATTATATATAGCAGAGGTATGGGGTCGAGGGAGCTAAAGTTGGATATATATATTATTAATATAGTAGGTACTTAATAAAAGTCTCACTTATAATATTATTTACAGGCAGATAACATAAAATAATGTATTTAGAAGCATATTATTAAAAGATGCATCATTAGTAAATTATTTAATTATGCGTTGCTCTATAGAAGCACCAACTATAAACTTTCCTGAAACTTATTTGATACTAATTTTATCTATTTATTTTGCCTTCATATCATATTATATCCTATCTAAATTATGGGAAATACACTATGTTTCTGGTGCTTAAATATAAATTCTCTATCTATCTCTAATTAATTAGCTACTTATATACTACTATTATATTTGTTATAAAATATATATTAAACATATTTATATTATTCTTGGGGTTTCCTTACTAAAAGTATAATTAGTTAAATTATTCTCTACTCTCATATAAAATAGTATAATTATAAAATATAGATATAACTATCAAAGTTCCTGGGTTTTGTATAAAAAAAAAACCTTCTATTGGCTGTTGTTTTGTCTTGGCTTAGATACTATTTCCATCTAACATTATTTTTACATTAGTGGGGCGAGAGTATATTTTGTTAGGAACCGAGCTCTTAACTCTTAGGAACACTAATAGTAAAAAGAGTATAAAAAACTCTTTGGGGATTCTCGGGCTTTCTCAAAATTTTGGTGATAGATCATATTGTAGACTTTTCCAATTATAGTAATTAATTAAAAACCCTAGGGTATATAATAAAAAACAACAGTGAGTAAAATAGTTATAAACCCACATCTATTAAAATCCTCTGAACTGCTGCAATATAATCTGCTTATTAGCTTATGTAACCTTGCGAATATTTAGTAAGAGGTAATTAATAGATCAAAATGGGAAAAATAAAGAAAATATAAAAGTCTAAAAATTATAAATTTACATTAATTAAAAAATTTTAAGACAATATAATTTCGTCTTACTCTACACAACTATGGATTCTTGGAATATGAATGAAAGATGAGAGCCTTCTATTGGAGTTTAGGTATACGTCGCAAATGATTTTGTTTGCAATATCTTTAAATCTAACTCTTAGACTCCTCCTTTGAAACTTATGTGTTTTTTATTTTTTTCACACACAATCTGTATCTTACTACCCCTGTGTGAAATCTTATAGAGGTATATTGAAAGAGAATCAAGATTATTATTTCTTCCTTTCTACATAGGTTGGTGCAATAGATCTGTTAGCAGAATTCTTTGAGGCAGGATCTGGGTCCTGAGTGTCTATTAACAAGTAATTCTGGTGCCGTAAGGCACTGTCTTATAGTATCACCCAAGAATTAACTTGATTGTAGCAGCTAGAAAGCTCTCTTTCTACATTGGCAGTGTTTGGTTAGTCTCTCTATATAGGTGTCTTCGATTTCGCTAAAAAAATGCACATATGGCTTTGCACTTTGTTACTTATATATAGTATGAAAATCAGTCGTGCCCGGACATTTCCTGTTAACTGATGCAAGCATTTAGTCATCATGCTCTATATTCTTTTCTAAGTTCTTTTTGCACTAATGGGCATGAGACAATGTATATAATTCAGCCCTCTGGGTGTGGTGTGCATACTATATCTATACCTTCTCAACTCATATAGTCGCTGAGTTAGACCCAAACACTCCACAAATAAAGGGTTATCGATACCACTTTTGCTATTGAATACTTCCTATATCACGCTAGAATACTTATCCTAATTTCTGATATTATCTATTTTTGTACTCACACTATCAGCTGGTGTGGTCCCGACTTGTTAGTAGCCAAAGGAACATCCTGTTGGGGCTCCGGTACTCAACTGTCTATTGTGCTAGCACTAAATTACTTTTATAACTTTATAATACCTAGACAAGTACTAGTTTCATTATTTAGTTCTCATTTACGTTTCTCCTCTAGCCAGTTTCACTTTCTCACAGTCTTGTTTCGGTGATTGTGGTTGTTCGTGGACGCCTTTGGGAACAGGTCAGCGACAAGTAGCTTTCTCATCAACAGCAGGAGTGCTATGGGTTTTAGTAAGTGTTGGAATATAAGTGATGTCTCCCTTCAATCTCGAATATCTCCCTCCGTTTTGAACATAGGGCTCTCTCCTCCTTCTTAAGTACTTTCTCAGTCTTAAATACCACCTACGTTTCGATCACTCATTCCTTCTAATACATCCGGTATAAGAAATCAGGACTTAAGCAAAGGATCTGATGACACCATTAATTTCTCTTACTATCTCTTGGTGACATATATCAAGCATAATTTGTAGAAGTCTAGAGTGGGAACTATTGTATTTAATTACATTTACTTAATCGCAAAGTTAACCCATATGAACTAAACAGTGGCTCGGTTCGGCTCATATTTTACTGTGAGTCAAGAGAATAAAAAACTCCTGTGGGACTTGGGGAAAATGTTAGATTTAGTAAGGTGTGGCGCACTGAATCTCACTAGCCCTTGTTCACTGAAAAAGACAACCTGGAGTAGGCTACTATGAAAAGCGATTCAGCTTTCGTTATGTGCACGCCGGACGCTGGCATATCACGTTTTGCTGAATCCTTATATGCAAACTCCAAATCTGGGATCTCAAACTCAACATAACTAAAAACTCTATCTATATTGCAAGTTTACGACATAATCATATAACAGATAGTAGTGGATAATAAATAAAGCTTTGTAAAAGTATT
>JABUQX010087320.1:0-7500 GCA_015478945.1 Trachelipus rathkii
GAAGAAGAAAAGGATTCCAAAATGAAAAGTTCTTTAAAGAAGAAGACTCAAGCATCAGCAACGCACAGAATCAAAGCATGAAAAAGAATTATCGGGAAAACCTCAGTTGCAAAATATTGTAATTTTAGTTTTAAAAACAAAGATCAGTTAAAAAGCCATTTAAAAATCAATGAAAGAAGTTTAAATGTGAGCATTGTAGTTTATGAATGTAATTGGAAATCACAAATGTTAAAAAACATTGTTAATTCATACCAACTCAAATTAACTTAAATGTTTGAGCAGGTGCAGCTATGATGTAATCTGAAAGGAAACTTAAAACGGCACATGCTTAAGCATCGAGATTCAAAGTTATTTAAATGTTCGAAGATGGTCTAGGACAGTAATATAATGAGATGCATGAGAATACACATGCTTATCAAAGTGTAAAATTATTTAAATGTTTCTGAAGTGCAGCTAGAGTGTAATGAGAAAGGGAAACTTACAACTGCACATGGCTTAAGCATCGAGATACAAAGTTACTTTAAATGTTCTGAGTGCAGCTATGAAGGTAATGATAAAGGAACTTTAAAGATCCACATGCTTCATAGAAAAATAAAAATTATTCAAATTTGCTGAGTGTAGGATTTGAGTTAAAAGGAAAGGACTTTAAAACGGCAACATGCTTTAGCATACGAAATACAAAGTTATTTAAAAATGTTCTGAGTGCAGCTATGAATGTAATCAGATGAGTTACATAAGAATACACAGGCTTAATCACGAAAATATAAATTATTTAAATGTGCTGAGGTGCAGCTACGAGTGTAATCGTAAAACGAACTTAAAACGTCACTGCTTAAGCATGAAACACAAAGTTATTTGATGTCTGAGTGCAGCTAATGAATGTAATTATAAAAAGTAATTTAAAAACCATTTGCTTAAGCACGTAAGTGTGTAAGTAACTCTTTAAAAGGGAGAATAAAAGAAAATTAAACATCATCATTAGTTGAAGCACAAAATGGGTGTTGCAGCCTTATCTTATGGCGAAAAGAAGCAACTAATAATCAAAATAAAATGGTAAAAGAAAATAGTAGTAGAAGGTTAAGGATTTTGTGTGTTACATCCACCAGTTGGCACTGATTAAATCAATTGATTTAATCAGTTGATTAAATCAAATTTTTTTTATGAAAAAATCTATGATTTTTTTGATTTTTTAGGCATTTTTTCCTTCGCTTACAATAAATTTTATTTCCTAGTTTCACCTGATTAATGATACGTATATTTCATCTATATAATAAATAAAATCCATCAATGTAGTTTCAAATCATTTTCAATAAGGAAATAAATAAAATTAGATTACTCATAATTATATACAGTGTTTATATATATTTAAATAACTTAAAACTAAATAATTAAGTTATATTTGCTGAAACTAATTATTAAATTAGGTAATAATGTAGGATTATTTACTAATTTACTCAAAATAATAATTAGGAAGGCAATTAGTGCCAAAAATATAAAAGAATTTGTTTTTTTAAATTTTTTTTTATTTTGTGTAAGATAAAAAATAGAAAAATACCCATTATCATTACATGGATTGATTACCTGAAAGCTTATAAAAGTTTTCCTCATTCATGGCTGGAAGAAATATTAATCATTTATTACTACAAGTTGACAGGAACATACTCAGAAGGTTTACTGCTAGAGGTTATTATAAATTGAAAATAATTTTATTATTCTTGCAACTCTAATATATAGAAAGTATGTGATTGACGTAGTTAATAAAATTTGTATTCTGCCTATCAACTAAAGCTCTATACTTACAGGAACAAACACTGTTCCAATTACTGCAAGTCCTTCTTAGATGATAAATTCTCATAAATAAAATCATTCTTTTGTACAAGATTTTTAATTTCTTTACTAATCGATTTAATTTACTTTTAAAATGTTAATAAAATATTGTCTATTTTCCTTAGACTTTGCGAGTCACAATTGCTGTTTCGTAGATGGAACATTAAATAATTCTTAAGTTTAAATTAAAGAAAACCTCTAAATAATTGTAATGTAAATCTAATAATATTTCATATTAAAAGTCACAAGTCTAATTAATTAACACGTCACGAATTGAAAAAAAAGTATGAAATTTATTATTAAATTAGATACCTTAATTAAAATTTAAGTAAAATAAATTTTGATGAAAATTGTTGCAAATTCATAAATTTCATCAAAATCGAATGAGGCAATGAGACTCAAAAGTTTATCGAAAATAAATTCTTGAATGAAAATCAAAGTTTAAAACGAAACTTCAAAACCTGTAACTAAAATTCCAAAATTAAAGATAATATTCGAAGTGCTAAAATGTATCCTAAAGATTGTAGTATACATGTTCCAAAATAACTTAAAATTGCCAATGTCAAAATACTACAAAATGATTATAAATTAAAATGTTATGAAAATAATTAAAGCCGATATTCAAATGTTGAAACTAGATTCGTATCTTACAAACAAACTAATTTGATATTCATAATAATGTTGTATAGCTAGAACGTAACAAAATCCACACAATTTTAGGAAAAATGGAATCGGGAAGATTTTCCCCTTCTTAATGAGACAGTAAATCTAGTAAGAATGTTAAAAGCTCAATGTAAATTCGTATTTAAGCACAAACGTGAGGTAAGGGTCCCAAAAACCTTCTCATTGTTCATTTTAAATGAAAACAAGGGTGAGAAAAATTTAGAGATGAAGAAGGGAGAGGAAATATAGTCGAAGAAGAAGGAATAGCATCAGATATAACCTGGAGTGTCTAAAAGTAGAGTTTGAAATCAATTTTAAAGAGTTCAGCATTCGGGGGGACGGGACCGGAGAATCGGAAGGAAATTTTGAAGAATTATTTTCCAAATATAATCTTAGACGGCATCAGAAAGGAGTAAAAAAAAATTAACGGAAAGAGTTTTTTTTTTTTTTTTGGGTAGGAGGGGGGATTTTTTTGTGAAAAGAACCGATATTAATTTGTAAACAGATCTAATGCCATTACAGTGTGAAATAAGAGAGATGGTTTTCAATGCTTATGACAAAGCGATAATATCAGAATTAAATTAAACATTACAAGTTATAGTAGTATATAATGAAATAAAATGTCCACCTCTAGACTGAACCACCACCTCACTTTTGATCGAATGTAGTAGATGGAATTCATATTACAAATGATAAAAGTTGTCAATCGCAGTGAAATCGAATGTGGGAGTTTATCACGTGAATCAATAATATCAAAAAGTAAATTTTGATGAATATTGATGGAAATTTTGTAGAGAGGAGAGAAAGAGAGGTTATGATCTTTTATTGGACTTAAATAGCCGAATAATTTAGCAAGAAGAAGTAGGAGAAAAATACCTTATGAATTTATTTGTTAGAAAATGGCTTGAAAGGCACAGGAAAACTTGGACAAGAATTTCATATTCCTATTCCTACTTTACTAGTTTCACAAACTCAAAAACGTTAAACGGGACAGTAATTGGCAATGCTTTTCAATCACCAAGGTAAGGCAGCCTATTGGCTTTCCTTGCAAGGTTTTGAACCATGAGTTTCCATCTATATATGCCGGGAAAAATTTTGATGGCTGAATAATCCAACATTGCTCTGACTCGACATGAAGTATGTATTTCTACACGAAAAAATGGTATGATACTCGTGTTGATTAGGTATTCGTCAAGTAGAAGTTGAGATTTTTAAGTAAAATGAGGTCTTCCTTTCCGTGAAAATGACATGCGAATGTTGATTCTCCGTAAATGATAATTACTTTGAACTGTCATATGACAAAATCCTTTGCGAAAGGAGATAGCATCATCCTATAGTTGATAACCATTTCGGCTCCTGTTTTTCTTACGACGACATTGTGTTTAAAATTTAGCCAACTCTGATGATTGCTACATTCCTACTGTAATGGTGAACGTTCTTTTTCAAACGTGAAAGAAATCAAGAGCAAAGAGTCAGTGTGTCAAACAGACTAAACTACCTCCTTTTGAAACGTACTGAGTGAAATGAACACTTTGAGGATAGCTGGAGTTTACTGTTGCAATGACTCGTAAATGTTTCATGTCAACCATGTAAATAGTTACACGGATGACCTCTGGCAGTTTTCCGCTCCATGGTTCTGCGTCTAGTTATCTAAATTCACTACTGAAGACAGCAATTTATTCCCATTCTACCGTCCACACGACCTCACTTCCAGTTTACACCGACAGTTCCAAATCGGAGAGAGGCGTAGGTACTTCTGTGGGTTTTGGTTTTAATGATTGGAACAGTTTCTTATACGCTCCTTTCAAGCTTCGGTTTTTAATAGTCATCGTTTTTGAGATTTAAGATCTAAATCCATCCCAAATCTCAAGGCGAAAGAGCGTTTTTTCCTTATGAATTTTCCAAATACCTTCTATTATAATTTGAAACTAAACTTCAAATGTCTTTCCGGAAAACACCAAATTTTTGAGTTCTGTATTTCTTTATTAATATATTTTTATATATTATATATATATATATATATATATATATATATATATATATATATATATATATATATAAATAAAATTAAAAAAATAAAAAGGATAGAGTGGATTAATTTTACGAAAGAAAATTTACTCACCGAAAATGTGGAAATGTGTGCCACGGTGGTAGGTAGATGTGTCCACTGACACTTTCTGAAACCACTCTCGTCCGCCGCCTATTCCTCACAAATGTTGATTGTACCAGGTGGTAAGTATTGTGCGACATGCAGTACATGAAAAACAAAAGGTAAGAATAAGCAGGAGCAGAGGTGCTTTGTGCGAGGGAATATAAAGCAATCTATAGTTGGGACAACAAACAGAAATTAATTACCTAGTATTTGGGCTTGACCACCCATATAAGTACAAGTATAATGCAGATGCAGACAAAACACAAAGGGGATTTTATTAAAGCAAATAAAGCAGGTAAGCGTAAAACGTTTTATATAGATTTATTATGAAAGCAAAAAAAATATGTATTGTTTAAATAAGCATTTAGCTCTGTGTTAATTATACATAATAAAAGATATATTTAATATTTGTTTATAATTTTTATAAAAAAAAAACAATATTTGTCTAAATATATAATATATAATATTATATTATATATCATATATATAATATTATATATATATAATTATATATATATATATATAATATATAATAATAATTAATTATATATATATATGAATATATATTATATATATATATATATATAATATATATATATATAATATATTATATATATATATATATATTAGGTAAATTGACTAGCAACATGCAAAGCACATCATCCCATCACCATGCACAGATCATCTCACCAGGGTAAGTAAGCTTATACAAGTGCGCACTTGAATATATTGGAAAATACCTTAAATCTAAATAATATATCAGGATACCTTAAACCTAAAAAAAATAATGAGATCAAATGAATATTTGGTAAGTATGGGGTTTCAAGTAAGAATTTATATATTGAATTTACAAAAATATCAATAAGACATGTAAATATAAAGTATATTCACTTTAAGGTTTTTATCTTTATTGTTTGGCACTGGTCTAAATTAATGTTTTTTAAACTTCAAACTTCACTTTTAGTTTATAGAAGGTCTAGTAGTTTAACACAGTTTTTATGCACAAAAAGAACACTATTTTATTAAGATTGTAACCACTATAATACCTAAACTTTTTTTATTCCTTCAATACTATTTCTAACACACTTTTTTATTTTTATTACAGGTTTTGTGAAATATATTAATAAGAATATAATGGGCTTTTTAATATGGACAAAAGATTAAACAGGGACTTTTTCTTTCTATTTGATTTATTTCCTTTTTTATTAATCAAGAAATTTATTGTATAAGACTTTAGCGGTTAATTATTTTATCAAGGTTGAATCTTAATTATAGGAATTTGCAAATTTCTCTTGAAAGAAAAGGGGTACCTTCATTTTTGGTGGTTGTACAAGTTCTGATAGTACAGGGGAGGAACGTGTTATATGAAAAGAATCTTCCTGAATCTACTCAGGTAGAATACAAAGACTAAAATTAATCCTCTACCTCGAACCTAAAACAAAAATATGAATCCTCAATGATAGAATTATAAAATTTTAATTGAGTCATATATATGATATTTGCAATTATGGAAAATAATTAATTTTATTTAATATTACCACAAAGATTTGAAGTTCCTTAAGTATAAGTCGAGTGGAAAACTGCAATTCAAAGGAAAGGAACTTGTGCCTTAATCAGTCAGTACTAGGTAGAATGAGGGTCTAAAAAAGATATATGGGTACTTACTGTCTTACAGCAAAACCAAACAAAATTTGAAATGAATACTAATATGCTTCCAATATATAAATGTAGTTCTTAAGTTTCTTTATGTTGCAACACAAAAAAAGTTAACCATACCAAAAATTAAGAAAAAGAAAAATATCTTTCTAATAGGTGCATATTACACAGAAGTATCTACGATGCTGCAAAGAAAAAAGTTCATATAGGTTTTCATATGCATTGAGCAATTTAAATTCATTATATTTTTCCTCCCCACCCATCGTTGCCATGTACTACGATTCTTCTGACGATCCTCCCCTCCCTCCTAATTTTTTGATTCTCGAAAAGACGAAAATCTAAAACCCTAATTTTTCGGTTTATTTTATCCAAGACATCGGGGGAGGACCGAAGTAACGAAATAATGGGTTTTTATTTTTATTTTTGCTGCGTTTCCAGAAGCCGGCGGGCACACAGGCGCACATGCATCGTTTCCAGAGCCCATTTGCGCACTTCTACGTCACGTAAACGTCACAGTCAGGCGCCCGTTGTTAAATCCTCGATTTCGGGAATTAATAAACGGGCGGGCTGCGCGGAAGAATACTTTGTTTACTAACAAATTTTTTTACAAAACATGTGTCGGAAATGACTTGCCAAAATTTTAAAATATTTTAGCTAACTTTTATGTTAAGGATACTAATATATCGTATCATTTCATAAAATAGATACATACAAGTATAAGAGTATTGTTTACAATTGTCAGCTGATCCGACGGGCGCGCTCGGCCGTTTCCAGGTACTCAAATTTCCTGTTCTCCGATTGGTTAATGTAATTTTTTTCAATTCGAAGCGTTTCCGAGTCGATTTTGCACACGGGCTGCACTCGGGCTTCTGGAAACAGCTTTTCACTTCAGGGTGTCGGGGGAGGGGATAAGATTTTATTTTTTTCAGGCCTTAAAAAATTTTTTTTTGAAAAAAATATCGGCTTTCGATATTAAAGCTGCGTTTCCAGAAGCCCGAGTGCAGCCCGTCTGCAAAATCGACTCGGAAACGCTTCGAATTGAAAAAAATTAAGGCGTTTTCCATTTTGCATTTGTTCTAACGCTCGATAAGAAATGCTAATCCAGTTTTAGCACGAATTTTGGGCATAATCGAACGTTTGTTTACATATATTTTGATCAGCTGTTGTTACGGAACACGTGGTTTTGGAATAAATAGAAATAA
>JABUQX010087320.1:15000-24793 GCA_015478945.1 Trachelipus rathkii
AGCATGGTGACATGGCCATGCAATTATCAAACTTAGCAAAAAATAAAGGAGCTAGGCCTTATATACTTTTCAGAAGCTTTATGTAATCTTTTTTCTTCAAAAACAACATTTTTGCAACTTTTTTCTTTCACATAGGAAAGAATCTAACAAAGATAATGCTACTGTATTGTCTTGATTAATGGAAATTGATTGTACTTGAATAGGTCCTATACAGTAATTACCACAAAGTACATTATATGCAAATTAAAAATGAATTCTGTAGCACACATCAAGGATTTGAAGGCAGGACTCAGTTTCTTATCTTACATTTGGTATTACTGAACTATTCTGCACAATAACAAATTAACTCCATTATTCAAATTGGAAATAAGGTCACTACCCCCAAGGCATAATTCCTTACATGGTCCTTAATTGAAGTACTAAAAATTAACAGTAGCGGGAAGGTGATTCAAAAATATAGATTTAAAATCGTCTAGTGCCACACACTTTTTGGGAGGTTACATGAAAATTTTCCGTTGCAGTCTCAAGTAATAAGGCTGAAGAATAAGTGACAGAAAGAAGAGCATGGTAGGCCTACTCCCTCATTCAGTTTCAAATTTTGAAGAGGGAGCAGGGGCCTCTTTTACTTCGAGGAATGTTCTTTAAACTCACTCATATTCAATGATGTGTCTTTGTTGCACTGGTCATATAAAACCTCCTTAGCACCATCTAAATTCTCATTTACTTCATCATCTACAATTTCATTACTCAAATTACACTCTATCCCATCTTTCAACTCATTTACTAGCTCAACATGAGATTTTGACTCTGAATGAGGAATCATGTTATCTGTATTAGAGTATAGTTGGGGTGTATTGCGAAGATTGTTCCATTGTAGCACAATAAATGATTGCAAGGATCTCTTTATATTTACTCTTGATAAAGACTTTAAAGTTTAAATCAAATGACTGTATCGATCAAATTTGTTTGGAAAATTGGATATCTTGTATTTCATTATCCTAAAGAGTATTTAAAGATTTCTCCTTATCTTCAACCATATATTTATTTTAGTTCATTTTTCATAAGAATGAATTGGTTTGGATTTTACTTAACTCTAAGGTAATGTCTCTTCTAATGAATTTACTTTTTGTTAACATTAAAAGGTTTAAACTAGCCATAGGTAAAAGAAAACTTATAAAAATTGGAACTAATAAAATCTGAAACATGCAGTATGCTAATCATAGTTTAACTAACTTTTTTTTTTTTTTTTTTTTAATATACAGCGCTGATGAAACTCAATGATCGGTCAAAGGCTAGAACAAAATAAATCCATTTTTTATATTTTTTAACTGTGTATTAAAATTCAAAAGATATGATAAGCCTATATGTATAAGTTCTGAATCAAAATAGGTAATACAAAGGGTTGTTTTTTTTATTTATTTATTTACATATTTATTATTAATTTTTAATGGCAAATTACTATATAAATAAGCTAGCAAAAGAAACTATGGAAATATTTTTAAAATAAATAAATTGTAGGCCAAAAAAACCAAGACCACAGTATGCTAAGACCAAGAAAAATGATAAAACTCGTTTTGGACAATTGAGCACTCCAATATGAAAATAGACCAAAAAAATTGAGAAAAATCTTACAAAATATTTTCAAAGTGATTGAAAAAATAAATCATGATCAAAAATTTTCGACTGGAATGTTGTCTGAAAATATTTTACCCAAAGGAAAAGATAAAAAAAATTTTTGCAAAAAATATTTTTGACAAAAAATAAAAATCGTTGACTAAAAAAACTTTCTAAAAAATTTGAAAAACTTTTAACAATAAATAGTACAACGTAACGTTGCGGATTATGTGAAAAATATTTTGCCAGCAAAAGCATTAAAGCCGTGCAAAAACATTTTTACAAAAAGAAATTTTAACAAAAAAACTTTCGAAAAAATTGTAAATTTTTTTTTTTTTTTTTTTAGCAAAATAAAATCAATTTACATACCATCAACTCAAAGTTATGCAAAAAACATTTTGCCAAAAAAGAATTTATGCAATAATTTTGATGAAAAATAAAATCGTTGAGTAAAAATTTTTAAAAAAAATTTGAAAATTTAAAAAAAAAAAAGAAATCATAAACCAAACTTTCAACTTATGTAAGAAGAAGAGAAAATATTTGAAAAAATTTATGCAAAAGTTTTAATGAAAAATAAATTTTTGATATCAGAAATTTTTAGTCTTCAAAAAAATAAAATCATAGATAAACTTTCAACTAAGGCATAGTGGAAGCAACAAACTTGAGAAAGCTTGCAATATTATAAAAATATGCAAAAAGTTTTGGAAAAGAAATATGTGAAAATTTGGTTTAACCAAAAAATAGGTAACTTGTATGTAAAATTTGGTTTCAAACGTGAAAATATGCAAACAATTTTGGAAAAATCAAATTTAAGGAAAAATGGTGATTAGCTTCGCCAACCGCTGCTCCAAAGATACCAGTCAAGTTGGGTTGTTGTGATCTTTCATGGGGTTTATGTTGGGAATAGGATCAGGAGGGGGTCTTGCGGACATAGATATCAAAGTGTTAGCCTGGTTGGGAAGAATCCCTGTAAACATCTTGGGATCAATAGGTTTTCGTAAGCGAATTTGCAATGACAGGGAGATCCAGGCTGTTTTGTATTTCTTTGGAGACTGATCTCTTTGTTCACATTTTCTGAAGAGGCCAACGGTTAGGGGGGACCTCTCCCCAGGAAGCCCTATACCCCAACAAGTGCAAAGTGCAAAGCGCTGTAGCATGGTTTTCGATATTGTGAGTCCTTTACAAGATATAACCGTAAAATCAAGAAAAATACCCCTTTTATTAAATAACCACTCCTTGGAAGGCTTGATATAAAAGTGCTACGTATTGTTGCTATTAAAACTTTTGTAAGAGTTATCTCGACTGCACTTATATCTGAGCACCACTTGCCCATATAAGCTAGAAGTTTCCGAACTATCATATTAATACCATTGTAAGTGAGAGATAAGAGAGACCCTTCGGATGATATATCGACCAGGTATTCAGAAAATAATTTATTTCCTTTTAAGTTGGGCAACAATATTTTTTAAACTTCAAAAGACCGAAGGAAAATCTTGTTATATACTCAACTACTATGTTCCTCACAATATCGGCGTCAGGTTTGAGACTTTATATTGTGGGTTGGCTAGAGTTAAGAATCGAATAAAATAAAGCCAATGCCTTCAACACAGCTGAAGTGAAGAAACTGTATTGTGATAATCTCAGTTGCTCGAGAAAATAGTAGTTATTTTGATTTGTGAAGATGGAGTGTGGATTAATTGACATCATAGAGCTTTCTCCTGAGATTTCACGTTTCTTTTACCTGAATTTTTCATTTCCTTTTACATATCGTCTCTTTCTTTTTTTCTCTTTTCATTTTCCCCAGATAATACTTCCTTTTTCTTTACAATATTGCTCTTTCTATATTCTTTTTTTCCATGCAACGATCGTAGGCATTCTTAAACAGGCAAAGTTTCTGTGAATTGCGAGAATAGGCCAGCTGTAAATTGTAATAGTTTGGGTAAATTCATTATTTTTTCAAGAAAACCCCGCACCCACACGCCTTTTCACATCCATAATGCACACTTCATTTTTGTCTCCCCTGTGTGGAAAAGTTAAGAAATGTGCAAAGTCAGATTATTTTCAGCCAGTTTTAGTATGAAGAATTGTATTTGTAATTTTCTGAAAAATGAAATATTATGCATACATATTTTAAGTCAAAGGCATAGGAGAGTATTTTTAAAAGATAACTCTGACAACTGCAGTTTCGGGTCGTGAGAATCAGTGACGCAACCAGGCGGTTATGGACCAGTGCCAACTCCGGGTTGCAGTTATTCCGATCCATCACTAATATATATACAGCATTCAAATAGGGTATATAGACATATATATATATATATATATATATAGCTAGGAAGAAGGATATAAGAAGAGTATATATATATGATATAGATATATATATATATATGTTATATATAAGGTTGGTTATTGCTATATTATTACAGCATATATATTACAGTGTCTGGGCTTTGTTTGGCACAGCCTCATACAGACAATAAAGTGCTGCTTAGGTTGAATAAACAGCATCAATATATAATTAGGTTAGGTTAAGGTACATTGCTTCTATGTCCTGGGTTATGCATAAGGTTTGTTAATTAGGTTATTGAGGCATACAGCTTCTTTATAATATTTCTCAAAAGTTGTAATTTTCTTCTTTCAGAGATATTAACTATATTAATGAAGACATAAATAAAAATAAAAATAAAATAAAGCATTATCTTCTTGTAAATATCTTTATTAGCGGAAACAATAACTAAAAACACCGATTCGTCAAGCTGCAATTCCAAATGTAAGGTGTGAAATTTTTAGGCAGCCTCTGTAAGTATATCTTAAAAATGTTAGAGATACTGTGACTATTTTATTGTATAAACTGTTATAAAATACAGTCTTTTGTGAGCAATTTGGTATTAAATAAGTAATAAAAAGTAAAATAAAAATGTTTAAAAAATAAATAAAGTTTGAGTAGAGTCTGACAAAAATTTGGATGGGCAATTCCAAGAAAGCCTAAAAGGCAAATATGTATTATAGTTTTGAATGCTTATTAAAAATAAATATATAGCCACCCTTGTATAGACATCTTTTTTCATCTCTTGCGCCCGTAATATATTGTATGCGTTATCCAATGAAATTCATGAAGACAGAGTTAAGTGTGATGTGGTCACCTCCTTGTAGACGAGGTTACATGTGACAACAGCCCTCCCCCCCTTAAAAATTATAAAATGCTCTTTAGGTTGTCATTTAAGAGACTATCCTTTCAAAGTTAGCATACTTATTGTGGGTGCTGCCTACCTCCCACGATGAGGCACATTATGTGTGATATGGGGGTGCCACTACCCCCCATAAGTTGTTTTATATAGATATATAATGCAAAGTTTTTATTTTGTGAGATGAAGGTTAAGATTTTTATGGCTCAATCCTTTATATGGTATGCTAATGCATGAAATCCAAGCCATGTCAGCCCATGACTTGGGAATTTCCCCAAGTGAACATTGATGGAGGCCTGGACACTTTTATAAAGCTTCAGGCTCCTGGGCTCTAAAGTCGAGGAACATTATTTCGAGATCGGTGAAACATTTGGACCTAACCCTAATCCCCCGTAATGAAAAGCACCAATTTTGGAGAAATTTTGGGAATTGCCCTGAGTACCTACATTAATTTTGCTGTAGCTCTGTAATAAAGCATATTATATTATTAACCCTTTAGAAGCGCGATGCATGCTCGACAAAAGCTACCAAATAAAAATTCATCTATAGACGCGCCCGCAATGCTCATGCCCAATAAAAAATGTTTATTTATATACTAGCCGCAAATTAAAAATTTTAAATGCATCTATATATATATGCTTTCCAAAATCAGCGCAGACCATATTAGCTCAATCAATCGCGCCAGTATATATATTAAGCAGTTGGCATATACATATATGCTGGCTGGTTGCTAAGGCTGGGTTACTGGCATGGGCATGTTATATTATTGGCTGCTGGCGGGCGCTAAGTTGGCGCGGCCCAACACCACTCTGCAGCTATGCGGGACATAGTGCTATATATATATATAGCATATGCCATAATACATATATAAGAGTGCTGAGTAGCGGTAGCATATATTATTGGTTGGTTATTATTATGTTACATATATATATATTATATATTATATGGTTAATATATACCGGTATATAGAAATAATCCTCCAGCAGCACGGTATTAGTATATATATATATATATATATATAGCAAGAAGACGTTGAGGAAGATATATATATATATATATATATATATGCTAGATATATATAAGATATAAGTATATATATATATAGAGTATATATAAGTATATAGATATATCAGCGTAACATCAAAGCCACAGCAAACAACAAGTTAACAAATTGTTACAAAATAATTAAGAGGTTTGTATGGACTCGCAATATGGGACCACTTTTGGAGCCATCTATATATGGAAGCGATGAAAATATTGAGTTTCCAACTAGTTTAATATTTAATTTGAAACCATTGGGACTATCGGAGACAAGAAAGAAAAGATTAACCATGCAAATACCGTCTATAAATAGACTCCACCGTGCTGGCTATGGGCCTGACTGGGGCCTGTCTATATGCTAGACGCGCCGCAGTAGCAAGGGGTTAAACTCATATATGTATACTCTTAGAAAGTTTGTACTAAAAATACGCAACTTCAGTATCCTGGCCATTCTTGTTTAAGTCAAAAATCCTCATCTCTTACCAATTTTTTTTCTTAAATGGAAAAATTAAAATTTGAGTGAAATAATTTATGCCTTTTAAAAAAATTTCACAGCCTTAATGTGTAGAACACTTAGATTCCACTAAAATAAATTTAGAATTTTTTAAAAAAACTATAGTTTTTAAAAATTGTTAATTGTTAATAAGTGCAAAAATTAATTTGTAATTTTCTACATATTTTAACGTGAAACAAGGCATAATAACAGTTGTATGTATTTAATGTACAAAATGGTCTTCCCTAGCTGCGTATATTAACTTAAATTAAGAAATATTAGAAAATAATCTAGTAGATTTGTAATTTTAATAGTAATTTGAATTCAATCAATACTGAAGTGAATTATTTATATTTAGTTCCAGTGAAACGTTTCTTATCCTTGCTCTATTGGGAATATAAAGACAAAATATAACACAGAAAAACCAAAGCCTTAAGGGCCGAAATTATAAAACAAAATTCCCTAAGAAAAGGCATAATGCCTTATATTATCATCATACATGGATGGTGTCATTTTGAAAATTGATAGACTGATATAGAGTGATGTAACTGTGAGTTATAAATATTTATCATCATTAATATAAAGAAACAAAACAAAGAGTCTAAGCTAACCTGGCTAGGTTGAGGTATTACAGTGTGGAGCTCCCTATAGATAATAGATGTTCATCTTCCGTTCATTCAATGATTGGGTCAAGAAAATTTATTTATGTCAATAGATTGAGTAAATATATTGTACTCTAGATATCAATAAATCAATTTAATGTATCACTAACCCAAGGTACAAACAGCATTTCTTTTATTGTAAAAATATTTCAGTTTCGTGTTTGCTTATATATAAAAGCTTGCCTTTATATCAATGAGTAGAAATGTGGCTCCAACTGGTAAACTAGAAGTACTACCAAAATATTTAATTTCATTTTATTCTGAAGACTTTGAATTAATGAAAGAGAGAAAACAACATCCAGTTTTTTATTATAAATGGTATGGGTTAATTGTTTGAAATATATTTCTGTTAAAGCAAATGAAATATAGGATTATTAAACCCGAAACAAACTAAAGAGAAAGATCTAGATCCTGGAAAATATTCCTACCCAACAAAGTCTTCTGTATGTTTTATTTATAGATATATTATATAATATATATAAAAAAATATGATAAAGAGTATAAGATATATATAAAATATTTATATAAGTAGCTACATAAATATAAGATTCATATATATATATATATATATTTAAATGTATATAATATAAATATATATTACATATATATATTGTTAAGAAGTTAGATTTGTGGTAAAATATATAGATACATAATATATACAACTAAATAAGATATATATATATGATATATATACATATATATACACCAAAAGATATAAATATATATATATATATATTTTTTTATGGAATGATATGATTTGTGCCACAAAGTGGTTCTTTGATGGTAATAATCAAAATACTTATTTTGTTGAGGTCATTAAGAAGGAGGAGGTAATGGGTAGAGGAAAGTTTGAAGAAATGGTAACTAGTAGGTATAGTATCAAACCATCAGAAATGTTCAAGAAATCAGAGGCGAGGTTTGATTGGGAAATTGATCAGACTGCAGCCAGTAAATGCTTTCATGCCTATGGAGGGTAGTCTCTGAGGGACGTGGGAGGGAGGTTACAGCAAGAGCGCGCGCGTGGTGAAGATAAGGGTGTCCCGTGTGGCTGGCGGGAACGGCCGGCCGGCGCTTTCGCAGAAGCCGATATGGCGCCGGCTTTGGCCGAGAGCGTCGAGTGACTGAAGGACCGATTGGGAAGAACAAGGTGTGTTTAGGAGTGGTAGAGGAGTGTGGATCAAACTTTACATTGAAACAAAAATGATTGAGAAAATGAGGGAGATTAATTAAAGAATAAATTGTATTTAGTTTTGTGACTTGGTATTTAATCAACTATGATGCTATATTAATATTAAAGCTTCTCAGTGTAGTAAGGCTAGTAAGAGGCGATGTTGGTAAGTAGGCCTTTAAATGAATCCAAAAGTACGGTATAAAAGATAGTGAAGCCTGTAAAGAATAAATGGCAAAAGGCTTCCATAAATTATCAGTTTAATATTAATAGCGTGATGAGGAGTGAAGTATGGATGTGTTATGTCTCCTTGGTTATTCAATTTGTGTAAGCATGGATGAAGGTTATGAAAGAATTAGAAGAGATAGTTTTAGAATGATGAGAAATGGAAGAGAGATAGTTTTGTAGTTCATGGAGAAGGCCTCCAAAGGAGAGAAAGTGGAGATGCATCCTACCCATTATATGGTAATGATTTTTGGTTTTGTTTATAGAATCCCTGAATAGAGTTTGAGAGATTGGTGGGAGTAGATTTGGCAGGGTGGTGAAGGAGGCTGAAAGTGGTAAATTCCAGGTGAGCAAGGTTGTGTGAGAGAGAGTCCTGAGTGAAGTTGGCAATGATGGTGAGCAACCAACAAGTGTCTGAGAGTTTGGAGGATTTGCAGACGTAGCGGTGGTGTGGGGCGAGGCTTCCGAGCAAAATGCAGATGGTGAGCGGGCGTTTGTGAGTGAGGAGAGTCCTCAAAGTAAGTTGCGTGATGGTGGTTAACCTACAGAACATGCGGCCCAAAGCCAAATATTTAGACAGTATGTTGATTAAAAAGGGCAGAACCATTTTGAGTGTAGGCAGTAGTGAGGAAAGTTTGAATGGCAGGAAGGTGGCTGGAGTAATTAAATTGTTGGTGGATGTGAAAGCGACCAAAGTCTTAGAGTGTGCGTAGGGGTCTGGCATGCCAGAGGGTATTAAGTTGTTACCTAGTAATGTAAAGTAGTGAGACTATGGTCCTGAATAAGAGGTATAGATCTAAAAGTGCAATGTCAACGTCTTCAGATGGACAATCTTAGGGGCGTTAGGTGTGTGAAAAGAATTGATAAATGAGGAATAGATGTGTGTTGTGAAGAAAGGAGTGTGGTGTTATCTTTAGGGGCGGGGTATTAGGTGTGAAAAGAATTGATAAAATGGATAGGAATGAATGGATTAGAGAAGTTGTGTGGTGTGAAGGGGTAAATGAGGGAATAAATGAAAGAAAGATGAAGAAGGTTTGGCTGTGGAAAGGAGCAGAAATGACAGTCGGTTAAGGCGTAGATAGGTGGTGAGTGTGTTGGGAATCGACCGGCTGGGAGACCGAAGAAAAAGTGATTGAGTCAGTGTGAATGCCTGGAGAGAGAATGTGTAGAATTTCGGCAGAGACGAGCAAAGAAAGGTGCATAATTGAGAATGGCGGGGCTTTAGGTGGGTATGGCTTGAGGCTCTGGGCTAAGGGATAAACCACACACTTACGTAGATGCCAGCAGTGAGGTGCCATAGTGTGAGGGTCCATAGTCCTGCGAAGCGGCGCACGAAAACGCGAAAGCGTTTCAATGATAAATGCGAAAAACGGTGCCAAACGACCATCTGATTAAACTAGCAAAGAAC
>JABUQX010087321.1:0-2500 GCA_015478945.1 Trachelipus rathkii
ATTATTATTATTATATATATATATATATATATATATATATACATATATATATATATATATATATATATATATATATATATATACTCTTTATATATATAAAATATGGTAACCTTATATATATATATATATATATACTCTCTCTCCATATATATAAGGTTAAGAATGAGAAAAGGGGAATCTGTTTATAATAAAATGAATAAGGATGGTGCTTTCGTAGCTGATGAAATGAATGTGAGGGAGTGTGGAGCAGACACTTCAAAAATCTATAGCACAATGGCACTAATGAATGATAGTGAATGTGTGTTGGTTTGATGGTGCAAAGAGGAATAAGTATTTTCAGGGATAGGGTCATTAGTAGAGGAAGGAGTAATGGGTAGAGTGAGAAAGTTGAAGAATGGTAAATCTCCTAGATATAGATAGAATTACTGGTGAAATGATCAAGGATGGAGGCGAAATGGTGATTGATTGGATTTGGAAGTTGTGTAAGAAACCGTTTATGGAGGTATAGTTCCGAGGGTTTGGACAACAATGTGTATGGGTAAGAGGATGCTGAGCGCTTTGTAACATTATAGGGAATTATCTTGTGAGGTATTTGTAGGAAGATATAAACTGGTATTTTGGTCAGAAGAGTGCGTGGAGTGACTGAAGGCTGATTGGTGAAGAACAAGATTACATTTTAAAGAAGTGGTAGATGATGTGTGGATCAAATCTTTACATTTAAACAAATAGATGGAGAAAATGAGACAGAAGAAGTATAAATTGTATTTAGATTTCATTGATTTGCAACAGGTGTATGATAGGATTAATAGGGAAGCTCTATGGCAGGTGTTAGTGAAATATGTTGGTAGGCTCTGAATGGAATCAAAAGTATACATGACGATAGTGAAGCGTGTGTAAGAATAAATGGAATCAAGTGATTGGTTTAATATTAATAATAGCGGAGTGAGGCAGGGATGTGTTATGCCTACTTGGTTATTCAATTTGTATGTGGATGGGGTTATGAAGAATTAAAGGTAGGGATGGCAGGGGATGGTGTTAGAATGATGGAGAATGGAAGAGAGTGGAGGGTGCCCTACGTATTATATGCGAATGATTTGGTTTTGTGTGGCAAATTTGAGAGTTTAAGAAGATTGGTATAGAGATTTGCCAGAGTGTTTAAAAGGATGGGTTTGAAAGTAAACGTAGATAAGAGTAAGGTTATGGTTGTGAGTGAGGACAGTCCTCTGGTGTGAAGTTATGTTAGATGGTGAGCAGCTGGAACAAGTGTCTGAGTTTACACATATAGTATATATTTGGATGAAAAGGGAACGGATGATGCAGACTGTAGTAGAGAAGTTGTGAATGACAGGAAGGTGGCTGGAGCAATTCAATCTTTTGTGGATGTAAAGGGACTAAGTCTTGAGTGCGCTAGGGTCTTACATGAGGGTATGTTGTTACCTGTGTTAAAGTATAGTAGTGAAACTATAGTCTAGAATAAGAGGTATAGATCTAAAGAGGCTGTGTGTCAGAGACAATCTTAGGGGCATGTTAGGTGTGAGAATTGATAAAATGAGAAATGAACATATTAGAGAGTTGTGTGGTGTGAAGAAAGGGGTAAATGCGAG
This sequence comes from Trachelipus rathkii, assembly GCA_015478945.1. NCBI lineage: Eukaryota > Metazoa > Arthropoda > Malacostraca > Isopoda > Trachelipodidae > Trachelipus > Trachelipus rathkii. The sequence continues at coordinate 1,605 of JABUQX010087321.1, forward strand.
AATAAATGAAATTACATTGAGATGGATTGTTCATATGGAAAGGATGGATGATTGTCGTTTGGTTAAGCGGATGTATAGTGGTGAGTGTGCTGGGAATCGATCGGCTGGGAGACCGAAGAAAAAGTGGATTGAGTCAGTAAAGGAATGCCTGGAGGAGAGAAATGTGAGTTTGGCATAGGCGAGAAGAAAGGTGCATAATAGGAGTGAATTCTGGGGTTTTGTGAGGGGGTATGGTTGTGGCCTACCTGGGCCTTGATTTGTAATAACTTTACCAGCCTTATGTGGGGAACCTTATCAAAAGCTTTGCTAAAGTCTTGATATTATATATTTAGACTTTAGCAAAGCTTTTGATATGGTTCCCCACATACGGCTGATGAAGAAGTTATTGCGATGAAATATAGGTGGAGTGTTACATGGTTGGATTAGAGTGGTTGTGGAATAGAAAACGGTGTGTACAACTAAATGGCAATAAGTCATCATGGGAAATAGTGAAGAGTGGTGTCCCACAGGGTTCAGTGCTGGGGCCACTATTGTTCCTCATATACCTATATAAATGATTTAGACCAAGGACTTAAATGTAAGGTTTCTAAGTTTGCAGATGATACCAAAGTGGCTACCTCAGTAAGGAATAGTGATGGATGTATTAAGATTCAAAATGATCTTGATAAACTTCTTGGGTGGGCAGATAAGTGGCAAATGAATGAATGAATTAAGTTTCTTCATCTAGGTTCCTCAAATAAAAGTTTTAACTACGATATGAATGGGGATTGGCTTGAGTCTGTGGACCAAGAAAAAGATTTAGGTGTGATTATAAGCAGTAATTTGAAAGTAGCTAATCAGTGTTTGGAAGCAAGAAATAAAGCTAATAAGATGCTGGGAATAATAAATCGCAATGT
>JABUQX010087321.1:17500-22500 GCA_015478945.1 Trachelipus rathkii
ATTATTATTATTATTATTATTATTATTAACATTGCTATTATTATTTAGTAGTAGTAGTAGGGATAGTAGAATTAGTATTGCTCTATTAATGTGATTATCATTATCATCGGATAGCACCTTATATACGTACACTTTAAATTTAGGTATTAAAGCAAGATCCCTTCAAACATTTAAGAGAAAAAAAAGAGAGAGAGAGAGAGAACAATTATCTTTAAGGTTAGTTTCATTTAAATCTTTAGGTCAACTTTATGATAATAAATGTGTTATTTTACTCAGTTCTAATATCTTAATTTTCTATGTTACATTCCTGAAAATTGAAAATCGGTTTTTCGAAACGTCGAAATTAATATTATAATTAAAAAAAATACTTGATACTGTTTTTAATTAAAATTCAAAAGATGTTAAAACTGAAATATATATATATATATATATATATATATATATATATATATATATATATATATATATATATATATATATATATATATATATATATATATTTAATGCAAGTACTGTTTACGTGGGGGGGGGGAAACATTTGCTTTAAAATAGCTGCAAATTTAAATCTAGGTGAGAAGCATTGTATGTATGTTTTTCTTAAAAGTCAAGAGCAGTACCATCTCCCAAGCAAAAGTGTGCATAACCTCACTAACTCTCCTAATGAAAATTTTTGGTGTCTTGCTCCAGAATAATCTCTTAATATCTTTACCCAAATTTCATTTTCTTTTCTTTTTATTTGATCTTTCGATATCGAGTATGAACTGAAAACGCCAATCATTTAATTTTTATTTTTATTTCTAATCCCCTTTCTTTCATGATTCCAGAGAGTCTTCTTCCGCTCCATTCTTCCTAGGGTTTCCAATTTCCCCCATTGGTGATTACGTACGACCCTGGTGCATTGGTTTGTATTATTTATGAACAATGAGTAGGATTCCTCCCTAATTTTTGAGGAGTAATCTTTGTTGACACCAACTCTGGTTCCTTTCTACTCTTTAACTATATACCAATTTTTTTTAAAAAAAAGCTTACCCATTTATTATATTCATGGAAATCCAAGAAAGGTAACCTTTCTGATCCATTTATTTATCCCCCTTGTATTCTCCCTAAAGTTTTTTTTAATCATTTCTTACTTCTCATATCTTTGATCATTTGAAATTGTAATTCCCTCTCTCTTTTTGACTTTGGTCTTTCGAAAACAATTTGTGATATCTTTCAAATCTTACAGGTTTCTGGTTACCTCCTTTTCGGGAGTGAGTTTGTTCTCGCTTGATTTATCCAAGACTAAATTTTACTGGCATGACATCTTTGAGTTTCCTTATCCACTTTCTAAGTTATATCTATATTACTTTCTTTCAATTGTTTGGTTCTATTTTGATTGTTGTTGGTGGATCCACCTCTTATTCTACCCTGTTAACATTTTATTCCCCAATGGTCTGGTCTGTCTGTCACCTTTGTTCAATACTTACAAATAATGTGTTCAACTTTATCAATAACTTTGCAGACATTTTGTTTCTGAAAATGTGATGGAGCTCAAACCGTAAATTTTCACAAACATATATATATATATATATATATATATATATATATATATATATATATATATATATATATATATATATATATATATATATATATATATATATATATATATATATATATATATATTTCATTATATATATACTTATATATATTTATATATAGATATATATATCTTTCATCTATATACGTTGTCTTTATATATTTATATATAGATATAGAATAGATATATATATATATATATATATATATATATATATATATATATATATATATATCGGAAAGCAGGTTCAAGTACATTTTATCAAGTACAAGTACTAGAATTGTTCAAGTACAAGTACAAGTACAAGTACTCTAGAATTTGTTCAAGTACAAGTACAAGTACATGGTATCAAGTACAAGTACTTTATGAAAACTTGCATATATATATATATATATATATATATATATATATATATATATATATCTATATCGTTGTCTTTATATATTTATTTATATATATATATATATATACTGCTATATATATATATATATATATATATATCATCATCATCATCATCATCATACACCTTTTTCGTCTCTGCCAAACTCACATTCTCTCCTCCAGGCATTCCTTTACGGATCAATCACTTTTTCTTCGGTCTCCAAACCGGTCGATTCCCAGCACATTCATCACTATACATCATCATCATCACACACTTTCTCTCCCCAAGATTGGTGGTAAGGTGCGTAACATACACAGTAAACAGAAAAGTAGCAGAAGAATATCAAGCAGATCGAGAAAGCTCAGCCTTTTGAGAACTGTCGCAGTCAGAAAATCCACCTAGAGCTTCACGGGACCACGACGGACCCTCACTGTGGCATCTTATTGTGTAAGGGACATCCTTGGCCCAGTTGGATACAGCCATGCCCCCTCAAAACCTCGCCATTCCACTCTATTATTATGCCTTTCTTCTTGCCTCTCCAATTCATTTCTCTCCTCCAGGCACCATTCACTGACTCAATCACCTTTCCAATGTCATTCCCTACTCACCACTGTTAATCCGTTTAACTAACAGATGTCTTCATCTTTTGTGACAAACCATCTCCAACGTACTTTTATTTATTATCTCATTTTACCTTTCTTACACACACCACACAACTCTCTTTAATACGTTTCTGCATTCACTCAATTCTTCTCACCTAACACACTAAGATTGTCCATCTGAACACATTGTATAAGATCAATACCTCTTATTCCAGACCATAGTCTCACTGCTATGCATTAACACAGGTAACAATACCCTCATGCAAAACCCTAGTGCACTCAAGACTTAGTCCTTCACATCCACCAAGGATTTAATTGCACCAGCCACCTTCCTGCCATTCACAACTTTCCTACTACACTCTGCATTCCATTCCCTTTTCATCTAACATTTATCTTAAATATTTAAACTCAGACGCTGCTCACCATCTAACATAGCTTCACACCGAGGGCTGTCCTCACTCACAACCATAACCTTACTCTTATCTACGCGTTTACTTTCAAACCCCTCCTTTTACGCTGCCAAAATCTCTCTACCAATCCTCTCAAAGTCTCTTCAGATTCGCCACACAAAACCAAATCAACCGCATATAATAGGTAGGGAACCCTCACTCTCTTCCATTCTCGATCATTCTAACACCATCCCCTACCCCACCTCAAATTCTTTCATAACCCCATCCATATACAAATTGAATAACCAAGGAGACATAACACATCCCTGCCTCACTCTGCTATTAATATTAAACCAATCACTTTCGACTCTATTTATTCTTACGCACGCATCACTATCGTCATGCATACTTTTGATTCCATTCAGAAGCTTCCCACCAACATATATGACTAACACCTGACATAGAGCTTCCCTATTAATCCTATAAAACCTAAATGCAATTTATTCTTCTCCCTCCTCTTTCTAACCATTTGTTTCAATAGTATATATTTGATTCACATCCTTTACCATTACTAAACGAACCTTGTTCTTCACCAATCAGTCCTTCAGTCACTCGACGCACTCTTTTCGACTAAAATACCAGCATATATTTCCCTACAACACTCAATAAACTAATTCCCCTATAATACCTACAGTTACCTTATCGCACCTACCTTTATATAAGGGTAATATTATTGCTCTCCTTCAATCCCTTGGAAGTATCCCTCCATAAATGCTTTGTTACACAACTTTCAAATTCAATCAATATTCATCTCTCCTATATACTTTTACTGTATTGACGACAAAATTTTATTCTTTCATTACTCATATTTTTAAAATCAACTTAATTAAAACTCTTATTGACAGGGGATACAAAATTTCGTCATCTTATGTTAATTTTACAAAAGAACTTGATTTCACGAAAACACTATTTCTGAAGAATAGGTTCCCAGAATTTATAATTGACTCAACTTTTCGAAAATTACTTTCAGCAAAATTTAAAAACAAATCTCAGGCTAAATTAACAGGTTATATTTCTGGGGAAAATCAGTTACGAAATTCGACGTAAAATTGACGTGGTTTTAAAAACAAACTTTACACAGTTTAAATTTAGATTTAGATTTTCGAGTGAAAACAAAATTTGGAAATATTTTAAATTTAAAAATAAACTCCCTTTACCTTTATGCTCATCAGTAATATATTATTACAAGTGCGGTGACTGCGATGCCACCTACATACGAAAGACAATACGAATCCTTTCCATACATATTGCTGAGCATAAAGTTATTTCATTTAGAACTCTAGACCATTTACATCATCCCCCTATTCAGCTATAAATGCTCATACACAGGATACGAATTTTGGAATATTGTCCCAAACTGAGGAACCCGTTCTTTACAGTTGTTAGAATCCTTGTATATTTGGCATCTCAAACCGACCTTAAATGAAAATCTAAGTTTTAACAGTCTTTAATACTGAAGTGAGGTTTTGTTTAAATCATGAACTCTTAACCACATATTATTGTAATCATTAATTTATCTATATGGTTTATTTATTTCAACTTTATATTATTTTAACTTTTAATTAATTTTATATAATATTTTGTTTAAAATTTTATCATTATATTGTAAGTCTTGAAAATGGGAAGAAGGATTCTTACCCGAAACTAGTCGGCTAATAAATAATTTAAATGTTATTCAATTCGTTTGGTTTTATATTTTCCTTTATTATTTATATATATATATATATATATATATATATATATATATATATATATATATACAGTATATATATATATATATATATATATATATATATATATATATATATATATATATATATATATATATATATATATACCTATAATAAAGTCCTATATATATATATATATATATATATATATATATATATATATATATATATATATATATATATATATATATATATATATATATATATATATATATATATATATATATAAAATATATTCGTTAAATAGACAATATATTT
>JABUQX010087322.1:0-7500 GCA_015478945.1 Trachelipus rathkii
TAGAAGATATATATATATATATGTGTATATATATATATATATATATATATATATATATATATATAGTTATATATATATATATATTTATATATATATATATATATATATATATATATATATATATATTAGTGATGGGACGATTATTTAAGTTTTTAAGCCAATGATGATGACTATTAGAGCAAAATTTTGCCGATGACATGACGAAATTAAAAAAACATTTTAAAAATTTCTTTCTCTCTCTCTCTCTCTCTCTCTCTCTCTCTCTCTCTCTCTATATATATATATATATATATATATATATATATATATATATATATATATATATATATATATATATATATATATATATATATATATATATATATATATATATATATATATATAAGGCTGTATATCAAAATTTTTGATTCCTTAAGTCTCAATAATAATAATAATAATAATAATAATAATAATAATAATAATAATAATAATAATAATAATAATAATAATAATAATAATAATAATAATAATAATAATAATAATAATAATAATAATAATAAAATAATAATAATAATAATAATAATAATAATAATAATAATAATAATAATAGTTAATCAAAGAAAATGAAAAGTATTTATTAATGGAAATGAGGAGACATATTTGTGGTCCGTAACGATTTCTTAGGCCAAGTGGCTGTTCCTCATACATGCATAAAATATTTAGACCAGGGACTTAAATGTAAGGTTTCCAAGTTTGCAGATGATAGCAAATTGGCTACCTCAGTAAGGAATAATGATGGATGTATAAAGATTTAAAAGATAAGGAGGGAGCTGTAATCGTTGATGGGATGAGCAGGTTCATTCCTCTTCAGCTAAATTTTTCTTTCCTCATTCATTCCTTCTAAAACTAAATCTTCTTTCCTCATAATTATTGGTACGATCGTTTATTCTCTGGCCATTCAGGCTAGAGACAGTGCCTATCGGGTGTGGAAAAATTTTCGTTCTCCTATCACTCTCGCTAATTTTCATTCAGCTAGAAATCGTTGCAGGGATACTCTTCGACGAGCAAAGCTGGTTTTCATCAAAGGAAAGTGCGCTAACCTCCTTGGTTCTCCTACTGACAAATCTTTCATCTCTAGCAAAACTCTGTAAATCTGCCTTTCTCCTCTTATTCGATTCTGATCATTGTGTTGCTAGTTCTCCAACTGAAAAGGCTAATTCATCGGCCCCTCGTCAACTATATTCTCTATGTCTCAATACTAGCACTTACCCTCAGTGAGTGTTGGAAGCTCTCACATGTCCAACCTATTCAAAAAAGGAAGCCGCTCTGATTCTTCTAACTATCGCCCTGTAGCTCTCACTTGTATTCTATCTAAGATCTTTGAAACCCTTCTCAACTCACTTCTTAGATCATATGGAAACTCACTCCGATCGCCAGTATGGCTCTCGTTGCACGAAGTCTACTGGCGATATACATTCCTATCTAACCGATTTATGGTTTTTCGCTCTTAGGAACTACGGGGAGACTTGGGTGGTGGCGTTTGACATATCCAAAGCATTTGACCGAGTATGGCACGCGTCACTGCTCTCCAAGCTCCCCTTGGTTTCCTCCTTCTCTTTGCTTACTTATATCTAGCTTTCTTTCAAATCGCTCAATATCGGCTGTTGTTGATGGGGCGACTTCTTCTTCTTCTTTTCTGTCAATAGTGGTGTTCCTCAGGGTTCTGTCCTATCTATCCCCAACTCTTATTCTACTTTTCATTAATGATCTTCTCACCTGCCCTCTAACTCTATTCACTCATATGCCGATGACTCCACCGACTCTTCATTCTTTAACTCATATCACCCTACTCCACTTTTACTTGGAATTGCTCTCGCCTTAATCTTTCCGATTTTATTCTCGCTGATGGATAGAAATAACTTTGTGAAATTCAATTCTTTAAAAACCCAACTTTTACAAATCTCCTTCTCCAAAATACCTTCTAACTTTCCCGTCTCTTTCGACGGTTCTGTCGTCTCTCCTGTTGACAATATAAACATCCTTGGCCTTAACATGAACAAAAAAAATGTCTTGGAAACCTCTCACATCACAACGGTTTCTGGGGCGGCTAAGGCGGCCTCAAAGAACTGGAAGTTCTGTTTAGACTGCTTAGACTTCCTCCTTTTTCTCAGTTGTCTGCTATACAAAGCTAAGTCTCATCCGGCCCATGTATGGAGTACTGTGCCTCACATCTGGGGGGCTCTGGTTTCACCCGGCTTTTGGACAGGGTCGAGTCAACGGCAAAAAGGCTTATAAACTGTTCTGTACTTTCCAGTTCACTTGACCCTCTATCTTTGCTAGGCGATGTTGGTGCTTTATCTCTGTCCTATAGGTACCGCAGCGGCTCGAGGGAACTTATCACTTGCGTACCACCACCTTTACGACGTCCTCGTAGCAGCACAAGGGGTGCTGTATCTGCGCACAAGTATTGTGTTGACATTGGTAACTCCAGGCAGTTTTCTGTGGTGCTTCCTTCTTTCCCACCACCTCTGTTTTGTGGATTTCTCTTCCATCTTCTGTATTCCTTCTGAATTTAATCTCCTCACTTTAAAAGCCTGCGTCTGTGCTCATATGCGTATTTGCGCTGCAGAGTGGTGAACTTCTGAGAGTACAACACCTCCTTGAATAGGCTCTGTGAGTGGAGGTGGCTGCTGTAAAAAAATCCTTGAATGGGCAGATATGTGGCAAATGAACTGAATCTCCTATTCCCCCCATCCAAAACATCATTCAGATTATCCCAGAAAATCGTACTCTTTTCAACATTACCCTCAGATGGATCATATGTCGCAACCACACAAATTTTGACCTTTTCAAACTTAAATTTAACCTTTAGACTTCTAGTACTCACACACACAAAATCTACCATAGCTCTCTACCACAACTCACTCATCAGAATTGCAAATCCTTCTATCCCCCCTCAATTCCTTTCCACAGCAACACAAACACATTTCACACCATACCACTCATTTTCACCGTTTCCATTCATCTTTGTTTCAGTCACAGCGAGCAAATACAATTTGCCCTTTCTAAATACATCCATCACCTCTCCTCATCTCCTCAACATTTATTCCTCTGACATTTCATATACAGATACGATTCATACATTTTCGCCGAAGGATAGAAGGTCGCTTACTGCGATCACGACCTTCTCTGAGGCATGCATTAGCATTCCTGGCAAAAGATAAGTGGTAGTAGGCAGCCAACCTAACTACCACCGTCCCTTAGTCGCCCTCTACGACACGCAGGACATACGATGTGGGCAATTTTTTCTCCCCCACACATAGGGATATAAGGGATAGAGATGTCTGTAAGATGTTGTCTAGAAGAGGGGTGTGGATATAAGTATGTTATATGTTGTCTGGAGGATGAGTGTGGATATAAACGCATAACAGAAAGGCGAACCATTAGGCACCGGAATGCTCATACATTACCATGCTAAAATGGGCATATAGAGGAAGAGTGAGCTAAGGTTGTTATTGTTGTTGTTATATACATATATATGCAGATATATATATATATATATATATATATATCTGTAAATATTGTATATTATTATAGATTATAAACATATGTTCTAGCATTATATTATATTATATTACATATTATATTATATATATATACATATTATTAGTATTACTATCATTATATAAAGCAGTTGTTTAACTATATCTTTATAGTTATATATATATATATATATATATATGTTATTGTTGTTATTATTATTATTATTATTGTTATATATAATATATATATATATTTATATATATATATATATATTATATATATATATATATAAAATTATTATTATTATTATTATTATTATTATTATTATTATTATTATTATTATTATTATTATTATTATTATTATTATTATTATTATTATTATTGATTTTTATTATTATTATTCAAAATTCTTAATATTTGTTCAATTAATCGGCAAAATAATCGGCAAAATTTGCCGATGACGATGACGATTTAAAAAAAATATGCCGATTTTTGCCGATGACGATGACGATTAATCGTCCCATCACTAATATATATATATATATATATATATATATATCTCGTTAGGAATAGATATATATTATTTAAGTGTATATATATATATATATATATATATATATATATATATATATATATATATATATATATATAGTTATATGTTGTTATTTATATATGTATAAGTTGCTCATGCTTTTTTTTACAGTTGTCACCACCACTCACGGGCAGAGCCCTATTCAGGGAGGGGGTGTTGCATGCCAAAATTTCATCCACTAGCGCAAATTACGCAGAGGAGCACAGATGCATGCTTTAAAGTGAGGGAGATTAAATTCAGCAAGAAACACAGAAGATGGAAGAGAATTCCACAGAACAGGTGGCAGGAAAGAAGGAAGCACCGCAGCGAACTAGCCTGGAGTTACCAATATCTACACAAAACTCGTGGGCAGACACAGTACCCCTTGTGCTACGAGGGTATCGTAGGTGTGGTACGCGAGTGATAGTTCCTCGAACACCTGCCGCTGCGGTACCTATAGAAAGAGATAAACACCAACATCAGCCGCAAAGATAGAGGGTCAAGTGAACTGGAAAGTACAGGAGAGTTTATAAGCCTTTTGGCCTTTGACTCGACCCTGAAAAAAAGCCGGGTGAAACCAGAGCCCAACCAGATATGAGAACAGTACTCTATACAAGGGCGGATGAGACCCTTGTATAGCTGGAGTAACTGAGAAGAGGAAAAAAAACAGAACTCCCAGTTTCTTTGAGGCCGCCCTAGCAACCGTTGTGATGTGAGGTTTCCAAGACATTTTTTTGTTTATGTTAAGGCCAAGGATGTTTATATTGTCAACAGGAGAGACGAGAGAACCGTCGAAAGAGATAGGAAAGTTAGAAGGTGTTTTTAGAGGGAGATTTGTAAAAGTTGGGTTTTTAAAGAATTGAATTTCATAAGGTTGAGACGACCCCACTCGGAAATTCTATCCAGATCAGCGAGAATAGAATCGGAAAGATTAAGACGAGAGGCAATTCTAGAAGTAAAAGAGGGAGCAGAATTGAAATGAGTTGAAGAATGAAGGGTCGAGTCATCGGCATATGAGGGGATAGAGTTAGATGTGCAGGTGAGAAGATCATTAATGAAAAGCAGGAATAAAGTAGGAGATAAGACAGAACCCTGAGGAACACCACTATTGACAGAAAAAGAAGTCGCTCCATCAACCACAGCCAATATTGAGCGACTTGAAAGAAAGCTAGACATAAGTAAGCAAAGAGAAGGAGGAAACCCAAAGGAGGGGAGCTTAGAGAGCAGTGATGCGTGTGCCATACCTGGTCAAATGCTTTAGATATGTCAAGCACCCAAGTCTCCCCGTAGTTCCTAAGAGCGGAAAACCATAAATCGGTTAAATAGGAAAGTGTATAGTCAGTAGACCTTGAACGCCGAAAGCCGTACTGGCGATCGGAAAGAAGAGAATGAGATTCCAGATGGTCTAAGAAATGAGAGTTGAGAAGGGTTTCAAAGATCTTAGATAGAATACAAGTGAGAGCTATAGGGCGATAGTTAGAAGGATCAGAGCGGCTTCCTTTTTTCTGAATAGATTGGACATGTGCGTGCTTATAACACTGAGGGAAAGTGCTAGTATTGGAGACATAGAGAATATAGTTGAACGAGGGGCGGGTCAGCACGTAAGCACATTCCCTCAAACTCAAATAATGCCATCCGGCCACCTGCCTTCCTAACGCTCATAGAAGGAGCCCATGTACCCGATCAAATGTAATCACAAGCAAAGACATAGGACACCTGAGAGGAGAAGGAGGAGGAGGAGGAATGCCAGAATCGTCCAGGGTTGAGTTAGAGAAATAGGAGGGAGAAAAGATTATTTTTTAGTAGTAGAGTTTTTATATATATATATATATATATATATATATATATATATATATATATATATATATATATATATATATATTTTATTATATATATATATATATATATATATATATATATATATATATATATATATATATATATATAGCTTTTAAATTTTTTTATTTTTAATAAACGTGATGAATTTTTTAATAAACGTGATGAATCTTAATGCGCGAGCAGGTTATGGCCTGGGCACCGCTGCAGTGTAGAGAATAGTATGGTTTCGTTAACCAGTGCTTCGATATATATATATAGTATATATAGCAGCAGTATAAGCGCATATATATATGTTATAGTATATATATATATAGTATACAACAGCAGTATATATATATATATATATAACAGCCTCAAAAATAAAGTATCGGTATCGGTATCGGGTATCGGCAAAAATTTCGGTATCGGTATGTATTGAAAAAATTGTGAGTACTTGTATCGGTATCGGACTAAAATTTTTGGTACGGTGCAACAATTAATATATATATATAGTATATATAGTAGTATATATATATATATATATATATATATATATATATATATATATATATATATATATATATATATATATATATATATATATATATATATATATATATATATATATATATATATATATATATATATTCTTCTTTTCATCTACCTTTTTCCCCAAAACTGGGGGTAAGGTGCGTAATACATCAGAAAAAGAAAAAGCAGTAGAAGAATATGACAAAAGTCGCAGTCAAAAAATCCACCCTAGAGCTTCACGGGACCGCGATGGACCCTCACTATGGTAGTGAGTCAGTGTAAGGGTTCATCCCTAATAGGTGGGCCACAACCATCCTCTCACAAAACCTCCCGCCATTCTCCTATTATGCACCTTATTCTCGCCTCAGCCAAACCATATTTCTCCTTCCCCTCGTATTCGTTTACTGACCTCAACTACTTTTTCTTCAATTTCCAGCCGGTCGGTTCCCCAACATACTGCCAATTTACATCTGCCTAACTCAACTGGACTTCATCATTCATCCTTTCCACATTTGATCTTCAAACCATCTCAACATAGGCCTACTTCATTTATTCTCTCGTTTACCCCTTCACACCACACAGCTCTCTAATACGTTCATTCCTCATTTAAACAATTCTTCTCACACCTTGCACGCCCCTAAGATTGGGTCCATCTGGAATCACTGGAACTTTAGATCTATACTCTCTCTATTCCAGAATCAAAGTCTCACTACTACTATACAATAACATGTAATAACATACCCTCATGTAAAACCCTAGTACACTTCAAGACTTAGTCCCTTACATTCACCAACGATTTAATTGCACCAGCCACCTTCCTGCCATTCACAACTTTCCTACTACACTCTGCATCATCCGTTCCCTTCTCATCCAACATATACCTTAATATTTAAACTCAGACGCTTGTTCCAGCTGCTCACTATCTAACATAACTTCACACCGAGGACTGTCCTCACTCACAACCATAACCTTACTCTTATCTACATTTACTTTCAAACCCCTCCTTTTACACACCCTACAAATCTCTCTACCAATCCTCTCAAACTCTCTTCAGATTC